>JAVLUX010000048.1:20715000-20745000 GCA_032164185.1 Moxostoma hubbsi
TACATTGTTGACGTTTTTTTTTTTTTTTTTAAATAGTAGTTTGCTACACTGCAATATGCAACATTTATATGCTTTAAAAAAATATATTTATGAATGGCCGTGAATTGGGAAAAATGCTTTTTGCTCACCGAATGGTGTAGTTCCACGATCTACCAGCAGGGGCTAACTGGACCACGCTAACTAGCCAGTCCCTGACCCCTTGCGCTCCTATGTATCGTAATAGCTTTTAAAACAGAAAAACACATAAACATTGGCTGGGTTTCAAAGGACAATTTACAAGACAATAAAGCCATAGAAAAAACATTCCTTTTGAAAGACTGATTATAAATATCACGCAAATAAAAAATGATCCTCTTTTCGCATCCGACACAGCACTCCATCAGAGCCCCATTACTGGAACATCTGAGCAGCTATGCGTCTTTGATTCCCAAACACCATGAAATAATATAAGCTGGCACAATAGAATTCATCACCTCCGGCCTCGCGCCTCATTTACATTTCTTTAAATACCACCATAAATAAACGGGGCGTTATTGAATTACGCTAATTTATCGCTGTTTCTTTTTTGACGTGGATTAAAGTTGGAAAGCCAATGTGCCAGAGAGAGGGGGCATGTGGGGGGGGGGGGGGGGGGGGGTATATCACATTGTCAGGCATGCTTGCAACTTGAATGCCCCCCCATCCCCATCCAGAGCAACACAATGCCTCCAATACATGCCAGAAAGATTAACAGGGATTTGTTTAATGGCGAACCTGGCCAGCAGAGAGCAGCATGTTGCAAAAACAAGACCCAAGTCGATGTTCATTTGATCAATAAGATGTGCCGTTTGCTGGCCCTCCTCACCAATGATTAGTCTTTCCCCAGGAACACGAATAATAGCTGTTTACCCTCAGCGAGAGGAAGACAAGGAATCCAGGAGACCACATACTACAGAGTGTAATAAAACCGAAATGAGGTCTTTGTGGACCATACGCAATGCCCATATCTCACCTTTACAGCAGTGCTGCATGCAATATTCAGCTGATCGCATTTACCGGCCTTTCTCTCTCTCTCAGAAACAGTCAACATTCTGCACTCCGCTTGTTGAGAAGAAACACGTCGAGACTGTAAGTTATCTCTTGAAGGTGCTCCGTTTGGCTTCTGATACCAGCACAGACTCAAAGCTAACTCAAGACTCTCTTCTCTGCACTTTATGGTCACCGTTGCCAAACAGGAAGTATAAACGTACATATCTCTGTCAGATAAAAGTGTTTTGATATAAGGTGCACAGTATATCAGTTCCATCAAATCACAGCCGATCATTTTAACCAATAATGTGTAATCGTTTATCCGCTTGCGTTGTTATTTTAATTATTTGTATTTTTAGTAAATGTGACCTGGAAAAATTTACGGCCGTAATCACGAATCACAAGCAGAACAAAGTTGCGTCTAAATCGAAAGTAATTATTGCATAAATCACCCCATTGAATTCGTTTATGACTTTGCGGGCGTTGGCACAAGACGTTGGCATTCTAACATTTAATACGGGCTATCTTTGAACCGTTCTCGTAAGCGTGTCTCTGATGGACGTCTTGGGCCGCTGGGCTGTAATGTGAAATCGTTTATTTGCTTGCGACACAACTCGATCTCATGAAAATTGTTCATATTTTAAGTGTTGGCTATTTCGTATGAATTTGTACGATTTCATCACGTGCAATTGCCTGCATGTGTAATGCACGAGTTCAACTCGCGAGGTGTCAAGGACATGCTTATTAATATTATGCCCTTACCCAAACCCCTTACCTAAACCTAACCGATCAGTAGAGTGTAAACACGACAGGAAGCTGTTGAGTGTGTCAGAAGCAAGTAATGGTCGTGTATTAGATGAAAACAATGTCCAGCGACGTCATTGGCTGTAGTGAAAGTCGTATGAAGTCATACGAGTGCGGTTGTACGATATCATACGAATTAGCCAAATTTTGAAAAGTCGTGCGAGTCCTGACGATTTCGCTGTGATAGTGTGTTGCGTGACGTCATTTATTTATTTTTGCCTTTGATAAGATTTACCTGGAAAACTCTCGGCCGTAATCATGAAACACGAGCGGAACAAAATTGCGTCTAAATCGAAAACCATTCCTGCATAAATCGTCCCATTGACAATTTACGGCAATTGGCAAGATTACGTCGAATATTTTCTTTCTTCTAACATCCACTGATGAACTGTACATGCAACAAGACCAACAACGATACATTTTAACGTAGTTTTAACTTGAACATCCAAGTCTTTGTTACCTCTGTTGTTTTCAAAACTCTTTCAGCTTCATTCTTCAGCTGGTTTTAGTGGCGTTTTCATTTGTTGCACCTTGAGCAAAGAGGAAAATGAAAGAGGAATGTTAATGAAAAGGACTAATAAATGAACAGCATCCTCAAAAGCTAACAAGCAATATTACTTTCGAACCCCTACAGAGAAAGCCACTTTCGACCTTTATCGTATCACTAATTTATCGTTAACAAACTAGCGAAGGATTTGGGCTCCAGTGGCACTGTCAACAACTGCCTACAGCTTGTTTCCTTCCATTCGTTTCTTCTCTTTATCTTTTGACTCATCCTTCTCCCAGCCTGTAGACTAACCCCAGCCTCCTCTGGGGCACGGTTTCCACGACAACCAGCCAGGCAGCCAGCGGCCGAACTTGATTCCTTGTCCTGACGGGCCACTTTAATTTGAGACTACCCAATCATAACAGCTGAGAGCTGCGAGAGGTCCCTGAAGGCCTCGGGGTGGGGAGGGTGGCCCGCACGGCGCCCTCTCTGCTTTTGCTGGCAAAACAAGTGTGCGCCCGCGCTGAAATTTGCTTAATGTACAACATTTATACTCTGCACACATGCTGGTGCACAACCGCTCCCTCGTAGCAGACACTCCCACCATCCTTCATTACACAGGCTGAATTTAGCGTGGCTCTGAGATAATGCTAGTGCTAGCCCGTGAGGGGATGCAATAGTCTCAGTGTTACAAGAGGACGCCAGTCTGTTCAATAGTGTCCATTTGGACACTTAAGTAACACTTGAAAATGTAAGTGTCTATGCATAACCAAGCAAAGTATCAAACCCAGTGGCAGAAAGCTGTATATTAAACTATTTTATCATTATACGGGTGGGTCGTGCTCTTCAGTGCACACTATGAGTCTAAAAGTAGCTGATTTTGTCACGGCCACTCCAACATACTGGCACTGGAAGCGGTCACCATAACGACAGATGGTGGAGCATCATGGTGCAGGGTAAATTTGGAGATTGTTGTTCTGTGATGAAAAACAGAAGGCAAAAGGCTTCAGCAAACTCCAGAAAGATCGCTCACGCTCTCGTGACAGGAAGAGAGTGAAGTATGCTATGAAACTTGGCCGACTGACTGACTGGGGAATATTATTTTGACCATTATTATCCAAAAATGAGCGGTGAAAAACGTCTGTTTAAATAATGCATTATAAAGGCATTCAAAATGTCTCATAATACACACTGTCACCAATTATATCGTCTCACAAATCACATGAACATGGCAAAATAATACTCAAGAAAATATTCCTTGAGAAGCAGAATGACTTAAAGATATTAAGTCTTGTTTTCAGAGGAATCTAAGAAAATTTGGTGTGGTTCATGTTAAAACAAGAAAGAAATATTTGCCAAGGAGGCAAGAAAAATAATATATTTTTTTCTTGTTATAAACATTAACGTCACCAAATGTAGTTAAATTTATAAATCAATCTTATGTCATTTTGATTCTCTTTATAACCTTGTTATAAAAATATTTGTATGTAAAACAAGACAAAAATACTACGATTTGTATTTATTTATTATTTGAGCATAAGCAAATTTATAATACATTATACATTAAAATACCAACCAATACATAATTTTAAAGAGTATGATGCATTATAACACCTAAGATATAAAATAAAACATGTACATTGTGAGGAAAATGGGTGTATATATATATATATATATTAGGGCTGTCAATCTATTACAATTTTTTATCAAATTAATTACACGGTGTCCCGATTAATTAATCACGATTAATCGCATTTAATCACATATAAAAATATTTGCTGAGAAGCCCCTCATATAACAATAATTCAATATATAATGATGAAATAATTATACATAGTTATCTTTAAATATTTAAAAACTTATATAAAATAAAAATATTCAGATAATTAAAATGAATAACATTCTTGTAGCAGAAGAGTTCATCATTGATAAGACAAAACTCAAAACTCAGTACTCAACACTCAGTACTCAACACTCAACACTCAGTACTCAATACTCAACACTGAACACTGAACACTCAGTACTCAACACTCAACACTCAGTACTCAACACTCAGTACTCAATACTCAACACTGAACACTCAGTACTCAACACTCAACACTCAGTACTCAGTACTCAACACTGAACACTGAACACTCAGTACTCAACACTCAACACTCAACACTCAACACTCAGTACTCAATACTCAACACTCAACACTCAGTACTCAATACTCAACACTCAACACTCAGTACTCAATACTCAACACTGAACACTCAGTACTCAACACTCAGTACTCAACACTCAACACTGAACACTGAACACTCAGTACTCAACACTCAACACTCAGTACTCAATACTCAACACTGAACACTGAACACTCAGTACTCAACACTCAACACTGAACACTCAGTACTCAATACTCAACACTCAACACTCAGTACTCAATACTCAACACTCAACACTCAGTACTCAATACTCAGTACTCAACACAACACTCAATACTCAATACTCAACACTCAGTACTCAATACTCAGTACTCAACACAACACTCAATACTCAATACTCAACACTCAGCACTCAGCACTCAGTACTCAACACTCAACACTCAGTACTCAATACTCAGTACTCAACACTCAACACTCAACACTCAATACTCAACACTCAACACTCAATACTCAGTTGGAGATTTATTATGAGGGTTTGTTTAAGGACACCTGCATCAGACATGCTTGTGTAGCGTCTCGGGTGTGTTGCTTCATAAACATAAAATGTTTAGGTCACTGTGTCAAGTTAAATATAGTTTAATACTCAATCTTTAAACACATCTTGAGATCCCTTAGTTCGCATTTGCGCTCCTTCGAATGTTATGAACGCAAGAACGTAACACATGTTTGTGTTGTTCTGCTGCTGGATGGTTGTTTTCTTCACTGTATAAACTGTGTGTTGCTCATACAGCTGAATTTTCACTTACTGCCCCCTGGAGTAAACAGGTGGTACTACAAGCATTTCTCAGGAATCTTCCTTATACGGGGGCAGTGCGATTAATTGTGTTAAATCGACAGTCCTAACATATATATATATATATATATATATATATATATATATATATATATATATATATATATGTTAGGACTGTCGATATATATATATACAAAGAAAATTACATTTTTCTTTATTTAATGGTCTTAAATCTGAAAAACACATAAACACTGGCCAGACATATTGCATTGTATTTTATTTATTATTTATTTGTATGACAATTAAGCAATTAACATATTTTAAATATGATTATTTATTTATTATATATAGACATAATATAAATTGTTTACCGTTATAGCACATTATTCATTAATATTCGCAATTTAAATATTATTTAAACTGAAAATTACGTTTGTATGAATAAATATAACGGTAGTATTTGTTGTACTGCCTTTAATTTATGTTGATTTTAATAATAAAAAAGGACAGGATGATTTTCATTACTGTATTACAGTAAATTTTAATCAAGTGAATTTGTCAAGTTTTTTGGTTTGTTTTTGAAATATTACCTGAACATATTAACAATGAATAGGTAAATACAGTATCATAAAGTTTGATCACTGTGGCATCAAATACTGACTATAATACACAGCTAACTGTACGGTGTTTCGTAAAACATCATGAACGCATCTTTATGCATTACATTATAATTTATTTACAGACTTCTTGTAATGTGCTGCCAAAAAGTCTTCTCTTTGAGTGTCATTTTTAACACAATGAAAAGCTTGAGTAAAGTGTCTCACAAACGCTAGCGACTGAATTACACTGCACAAATGGATGTGAAAACAAATCCGCAGTAAATACGCCAGTGACATTGGGAGTTTTGTGTCGACCGCATGAGTCGAAACCCCTGAGGTCACAGCAAAATGAAGAATAAATTGATTCAGTTACCCAGTAAATAGAGCCAGTACTACGTATGTGTAAAAAGTCAGGGGAAAAGTCATGGCGATCCTTTATGCATCATAATTCATGGGAGTGTTTCCGTGTGTCATCAGACACAAGTATGTCGTACACAATGACTTTAAAGATAAATTCTAGAGCACACGACGCATGACATTTGACAGATCACAGCCCGTGTTTCTCCTTAGCAATCTCTTTTTTTCTCCAGAATGAATCGGTCTGTTCCAAGCTTTTCAACTGGGCCTGTTTTGTACCAATAAGTGCCATTGCATCCATTAATAATAGCAGTGCAATGCAAAATAATCATTATTCCAAGGCCTGCCAAATGAAAAGAGCCACTGTTGTAGTTATTGTCGTTGATATGAGCCAATCTGAATTTGAGAGGGGCTTTTGGATGGGCTGTCCCTTTAAATATGGAGTAACTGCAAATCGTGAAAATTTGTCAACTTAGCACGCAAACAAATCTGAAATGACTAATAAAATTAATGAAAGTAGTCGCATTGCCCTTCACAGACACTGTGACATTGGGAACAAAGCTTCATAGCAGATGCTACTGGATTGCACACATCTGATTAATTACGATAAATCAGTCGGCGCACACCTGTTTACGACCGTTCGTCCAGCCAACAGCGCTCACCTCTCATGTTCTGGACCCCTGGAAGCTTTTTAGTGCCGAACGTGTTGTGATCTGAGCCGCAAATGACGCATCATATGTTGACGTAAAGCTGAGATATCACTGGAACATAACCACGCATGCATGGGTGTTTCTTTAATTCAAGGCATTTTCATTTCCCGGGGGTTTATTTATATAACTGCAACTACCTGATTTCAACTGCAGTGCTGTGAAAAAGTATTCGCCCCTTCCTGATTTCTTCTGTTCTTGTGTATATGTCACAATAAATTGATCCCAGAAATTGAAACTAAATCTAACATAAAACAAAAGACAATCTGAGTAAACACAAAATACAGTTTCTGTACTTCCTACAAACCAGCCGTATGATGTTGGCTAAAAGGTCTCGTCTAGTGGCACATTATCCCAAGGTCGACAGAAGTTCCAGAAATGATGAGGAAAAGCTGATTGATATACATCAGTCTGGGAAGGGTTACAAAGCCATTTCAAAGCCTCTGGGACGCCAATGAACCACAATGAGAGCCATTAACTCCAAATGGAGAAAATTGGCACAGTAGTCAACCTTCCCAGAAGTGGCCGACCTTCCAAAATTCCTCCAAGAGCACAGTGATTACTCATCCAGGAAGTCACGAAAAAGCCAAGAACAACACCCAATGAACTGCTGTCGTCTCTCGCATCAATAAAGGTCACTGTTCATGACTCCACTATCAGAAAGACACGGGGCAAAAATGGCATCCATGGAAGAGTGGCGAGGAGACAAACACTGCAAACCCAGAATTTTGCCAAACACACCTTGATGATCCTCAAAGCTTTGGGAGAATGTATTGTGGTCGTTAAATACAGAGTCCAATCAGGGCTTGACTGGGCAGAGAAATCAGCCTGGGATTTTACATGGCAACTGGCCCAACTGTGGACGTTTGGAGGGGGGGCATAGAGCCAATAGTTGCAGACTTTGGGTTGTGGCGTTCTGTGGTCCAGTGGCTCATTTTTGCTTAGCGCTGCCCATTCGGCAAGTTTCGCGGCCGACCCACCGGCCCGCTCGGCTCTCCCGATGGCCAGTCCGCCCCTGATCGGCCCCACGGTATGCCAGATTACCAGTCCAGCGCTGAGTCCAATCAAACTCAAATCTCTATTTTCAAACAAATGTCACTTAACTTAATATAGCATAAAACTAATAACATTTTTAAACCAGTGTTTGTTCCACGTGTTGTAAACCACACTTCGGTTATTGTTTATGCATTTACGAAATAAAATATCAATTTAAATATACAGTATATTGTGTGAAAATAATACAGTTGAGACAAATTACCAATGTCCCTCCGTTGTTGTGTCATTTCCACAAAAAACAAGGATTTTAATAATGAATAACTAACGCAGTGTTTTCAAAAGTTAGCGTATTTGTTTATCATGTCGACAAGAGCATGCTGGAATAAATAAGATAAACAGAATAAGTTATTTCATTTCCAATTAAACTATAAAAGACAAATACAATTTGCTAAAAGTGCAAAAATATAATTGATTGATTATGCGTATTTAGTTTACGTGCAACGCTAGATATGAAATTAGCCTTAGAAAGACAAAAGTTTTAAAAAGTGATAATATATTTTCCAGTCATTTTGTCAAATAGTTTTTGCATCTCGACTAGCTCGACACAGCATTATTGGCTCAACCAGTCATGAGCTTTGTGGGCGGGGCTATCAGTTATCAGACAATGGAAGTATTCGAGAAACCTGTTGGAAAACAGTAAAACATTTTAAAGGATTTTTTATGATGCTAGTGACGTCGGACGCCATTTTTGTTGTTGTTGTTTTGTTTTGTGGACACTTTTAGCAATACAAAATGTTTTGTACTGTTTTGGGTCACCTCTTGAAATCCAGTCTGGTTCGTCAAGCAAAACCAGTGGCGAATCACTCCTGTATCTCAATACCGCAATCTTCCCATTTCAAATGTCAAATTATATTAAATTGTGTGTATTTAGGATATATAAAATGCTAGCTATGTAGTTACCCTTAACAAGACAAAGAAGTTAGCCATTTTAGTCCAATATTACACAGAATAGTTTGAGATGTTGTGGAAATGACATTCACATTTTCATTTTATCCAAAGTGACTTACAGTGCACTTATTACAGGGACAATCCCCCCCGGAGCAACCTGGAGTTAAGTGCCTTACTCAAGGACACAATGGTGATGGCTGTGGGGATCAAACCAGCAACCTTCTGATTACCAGTTCAGTGCTTTAGCCCACTACGCCACCACCACTCATATGACGTTTGTTGCTTCTGTAAAATGCCAGAATGCTGCTGTTATTGATGTATATCCACTCTTTGATATCGTTAGTAGACAAATTAACTGAACTAGAGTGTTTTGAACAGCCATGAATCCATTCTCGGGATATAATACAGAACACAAAACCCAAACTGGAGATTCTAACTAAGCAGGCTTCAGCTTCATCAGCATACAGTTTGCATTATTACCATGTCAGCATGAAATTAATCAAAGGTTACGGTTTGAATATACATGATGCATATAATCTGTGTTTATCCTGAGCTGGTGGGTCGTAGAAAAACCATTTAATATATTATAACTATATCCTACTGGTGTAGGATTTGTGCCATGGAATTCCGAGCTGCCTTTGACCTCTGGAACGCTGGACGAGAGCTCGGCAAAGCCCGGATCATCCGATGCTAATCCATACTCATTAGAAATGAGCCGTATGATACCACAGCAACGGCCCCCCAAAAGCCCCCACTGTGCAGATAAATAGTGGCTTTGACGGCAAATTTGAAAAATGACTACAGATAAGCACTTACGCAAAAGCCCTACAAATAACACGCACACAAATGGATGCAAAAGCCAGGAGAGAAGCTATAATGTTGATTGCTATGACAACATCTGCATTATCTCTTGATGACCAGTATTCATCCAGTCACACAGAGCACTTGCAGGAATCGAGAGCCGTTTATTGAAATGAAATGTGCTTGAGGCATTGACATTACGATTCAGCGGCGAGGCTGTGAGCAGGACGCGCCACCATATCTGATCATTTTCCAAGAGATTGTCGACTCAAACCCAGTCTCTCCAGAGCATGCAGAAGAGGGCGTATTCTTTCTCGAAACAAACCAAAACCAAAAACATTCAGGCAAAACGTTAACTTTGATTGTCTAGGTTAGTGGCTCTCGACAGGTCGGTATCGAGTCAAAAATGGGTCACGGGTCTGTTCTGATCGGGTCAAAAACAGCAGGAGAAAAACATGTTAAAATGCTGACCTGGGGTCGTTATGCTGAAAAGGGAGAAAACGTTTCCCATGACTTTTGCTGTTGAGTCCAGTCAAACTCAAATCTCTATTTTTGTCACTTAACGTAATATAGTTTAATACTAATACAATTTTTGGACCAATGTTTTGTGATGCTAATGGTGCAGTCCATGTAAATGTACTGACTGCGACTCTGTTGTGCTGTCAAAACGGTGCCGTTTGTTTTAGCTTTTCGACTAGCCCGACACAGCACCACTGGCTAAACCAATGGCGTGAGTTTTGGGGGCGGAGCTATCAGTCTTCCGAGCAATGGAAAGTCGGCTAAGTGTTTGGGAAACCTGTTCGAAAACAGTCAATTTTCCAGTTTAGTTTCGTGATGCTAGTGGCGTTGAGATTACTTCACCGTTTTTTTGTTGCCATTGTTTACGATAAAAGATTTGGTATTGTTTTGGGTCACCCAAAAAAGACAAAATTTACGTCAGGTTAAATACACGTTGTGCGGAGCTTGCGATACACAGCTGGACTGAGCTACAATCGCTTTATCTAGGTCTACATTAAAAGTGCGATTTTAGCCTTACTGTAATTTATATATATATATATATTATTATTATTATTTATTTAATGTCAATGTAAATGTACTGAATGCGACTCTGTAGTGATGTCAAAACGGTGCCGTTTGTTTTAGCTTTTTGACTAGCCCGACACAGCATCATTGACTCAACCAATGGCATGACTTTTGGGGGTGGAGCTATCAGTTTTCCGACCAATCGAAGAGCATGCAAGTGTTCGGGAAACCTGTTCAAAAACAGTCCATTTTCCAATTCCGTTTTGTGATGCTAGAGGTGTTGAAATTACTTGACGAAAAATGTTGGTACTGCACCACTTGAAGTCCAATCCAGTTCGTCATGCAAAACCAGTGGCGAATCATTCCTCTAAAACTGGAAAACTCTTCCAATATCCTGTTGACATGCAGCACATCCTCTCTTCCTCGGAGAGTTGTAACACAGATACATCCGTCGTCTTAGCTCGGCACCCGCCAAAATAACCCACCGTACCTCCAGATGAGTTCCTAAATAAATTGCTGTCCTCATTAGATGCAATCTTTGTTCCTGTGCAAATTAAAAATTTAAACCCATATAGCAAGGTGCCCAGAGTAACTTGAAGCAGTGTGTTTTGAAGCCACGATAAAATCAAAACCTTCACTGCCGGGTCTGTGTGAGTAATGGAGAAAGTTACTTCAGTCTTAGACAAAGCAGAAGGTTGATACGAATCTACCTCAACTCTAATTGATTTATATCAAATTCCACTCGGTTCCCATTATGAAAATGTACAGCCCAGACTC
Source organism: Moxostoma hubbsi (assembly GCA_032164185.1). Taxonomy (NCBI): domain Eukaryota; kingdom Metazoa; phylum Chordata; class Actinopteri; order Cypriniformes; family Catostomidae; genus Moxostoma; species Moxostoma hubbsi. Next base: position 20,726,448 of record JAVLUX010000048.1, read on the forward strand.
CAAACAAATAGGCCCATTACTTACACTCAAACAGGACGAGAGAGGGTCGTCTTAAAGGGATAGTTCACCCAAATAAACAAGTAAACTCTCCCTTTAACATACACTCCTTCGAAAAGATCTTCAGTCAGTTTCTTACTGAACAAAAAAGCACAGCGAACACAGAAAGTAGGACAACTTGAAGAGCGCTGGATTTTGCGCAAGTACTTGGTTCAAAGTGTGAGCCCTGAGTGCTTTTCCTCTGATTGTGTATGACAGACTAGTGAGGCGAAACTACAAAGTGAGCGGAGAATGATTCTCATAAGAGCTATGTGGCTACAAGCCAGTCAGCCGCAATGAAAAATGCACAAACCTTCCCACAGCTATATGAAAAAGACATTGCTGGCAATTGCACGAATTATGTCTTTGAACCAAGTATTTAATATGCACATTCAATAGCAATTCAGGCATTCAATTGCTCTATAAATAAATAAAATGTATATAATATGAATGGCCATTTTCATTTATCTTCATCAGTGGTGGATACTACTAAGTTAACACCATTTTAGTGCAGTATCAATATGGCATTGACAATCGTAGGGTGTTTGTTTAGAAACTAAGCCTGATAATGCACATAAAGTATCACAAAATGCTATAAAATGGGATTTTTTCGTCTGTTTTAGCATCCAACTTGCATAACATCATTTGGTTATATCGTGTTGATTATTTCACTAAAATCATTGCAGTCTAGGTGTATGGGGGATCTTCGATGTAGATTCACGCAGTACAAATATTACAATACTCTCAAATATAGATTTTTCCCGCCACCTCTAAGTATTAGCAAAACCTTCTTGGAGAGCTCCATGCTAGTCTGTTATTTCTCTTCATCTTTGCTAATGCTAACCAGACTTACAACATCTCTGATCTTGTGATCTCTGTAACCGCTGATGAACAAAAGCATGCATTCTCGATTGATTCGAGATACAGTCAAGTGCAGTGTTAGCGTCTAGCATCTCCGCGCGATACCATCTCTGACAGAATTCATTAAAGGAGCACTTGAAATCAAAAGCGGCCGCACCGGCCCAGCAGAAAGAGCGAGAGGATGGAGTTGTTTCTCAGTAAAACAGAGAGGTCTTCGAGTGGGCAGGGTTACCGGAGGGTTGCGTTTTCTCTAGCGCTTGTCTGGCTGGATTAAACTAATCAAAACACGAATCGGACTTAAAGCACCACAAGCAAAGCTAGTGGCCTCAAGTCGACTTCTACGGGGTAAGATAATTAGGACAGAGGTGAAGGGAGACGCGTTTCCCACACTCTTACCTACCCCATTGATTTTGATTTTTTATGAGGGATTCTGTATCCTTTACTCTTTCACAAGGTCTTTGGGCAGCTCTGTGAAATTACAAAAGGCAACACACATTTGTGCAGTTTAAGGTTATGTGTTAATCTTGCTTATATTAACGTTCTGGTTTTGGCAATAATATATGCACAATAGATACTTTTTGCAATCAATGTGCATATTGTGTAAACTCATATGTTTACTCTTGGCTATAATGTTTACTTTTATTTTGCATGTATTATTTTGTGATTTATACTGTTTAAATTGTGTAAATTGTCAAATAATGTTTATTTTTCCAATTGTGTAATGAAATAAATGCAGATTATATTAGGTAAACTGATATTCATTTTTACGATTTACTTGTGTGCATTTATTGTGCTAGCTACTGTTTATATTGTGTAAATTGTCATATAATGGTTATGTATCCAAATATGCGCATTAATTGTATTATATGTTGACTGTTTATAATGTGTAAACTGTCACATAATGTTTACTTTTCCAATCTATCTATCCATCCATCCATCCAGCCATCCATCCAGCCATTCATTCATGCATTCATCCATCCATTCATTCAACCATCCATCTATCCATCCATCCATCCATCCAGCCATCCATCCATCTATTCATTCATTCAACCATCCATCAATCCATCCATCCATCAATCCATCCATCTGTCCATCCATCCATCCATCCATCCATCCATCCATCCATCCATTCATTCAACCATCCATCCATCCATCCATCCATCCAGCCAGCCATCCATCCATCCATCCATCCATCCATCCATCCATCCATCCATCCATTCACCCAGCCATCCATCCATCCATCCATCCATCCATCCATCCATTCAACCATCCATCCATCCATCCATCCAGCCAGCCATCCATTCACCCAGCCATCCATCCATCCATCCATCCATCCATCCATCCATCCATCCATTCACCCAGCCATCCATCCATTCATCCATCCATCTATTCATTCATTCAACCATCCATCAATCCATCCATCCATCAATCCATCCATCCATCCAGCCATCCATGCATCCATGCATCCATCCATCCATCCATCCATCCATCCATCCACCCACTGTATATATATAATACAAACAGTAAAGCATACACGGGAATTTGTGTGTGTCTGAGAGTTCTGGATGTCCAGGGAATTTGGATTTAGAGTACAGGAATGCATTAAAAAGTTTAGAGCAGGAAAAAATGCAACTGTAGGTTACAGACCAACAGTCCATTAACCTATGCATCAGTTGGAGTCATCAGGGAACATTAAGACCGGCGTCAGCATTCCTGCTGTCTGGAATGGTTGAATGGGAGGTAAAGTGAAGGACACGCCTATAAAACATGTCACATTTTCATTGAGTTCTGCTGGGAGATTTACAGTGGCCCCAAAAAGTATACCTTTAAGTCACACTTAAACGTCGGAAAGCCATTGGATAATATATCAGAATATCAGAGCAATATCATGATCATGACTAATACCAACTAGCTTCCAGCATGATCCTTTTACTAACACGCCCCAACTTTGAGCCCCAGATCAGGGCTTAAAGAAATCCAGATATTCCCACTGGTAATTGCGACATTGTGGTGCTCTTCATCTCGTAAATAAGATCATTCCGACATGACTTGAACGCTAATGCTAATCTGGACGATTAATCTTTCTGTGGGCAAACATTACACAGTTTTAAGGTTTCATGACCCATTTGCATCTAGTGTGTGGGGGTTTCTTGTCATTAAACTTTGGGCCTTTGGGTCTGAGAATATTGCAATGTAATAATATCCAGTTGGAAAAAAACACTGAAATCTTAAACAGTCAGGGTGGTTAGCGATCCAACGGGCTGGGTTCCATTGGTCAAGCTGGTCTCGTTTTGCTGGTTTTAGAGGGGTTTTGGGCCAGTTGCCATGTAAAATCCCAGGCTGATTTCTCTTCCCAGTCCCGCAATCTGTCCTTTCTCGTCTTGAACTTTTACTTTGTACTTTTCCTCACGTGAGGTGCACCAGAGTGCTGTTTCAGCCCCGAGGGCGATGCTTTTAAAGAATAATTACCAGTTTTAATAAAGTATAATGGACTTATTGATGATGATGCTGTCCTCAACCTTCCCAGAATTCCATTTAAAGATTTGTATCCGTCACTGTTTATTCAACATACACTTAAACTGTTCGACGGAAGGTAGAACGAAAAACCACTTAAAAGGAAGCACGGGGTAACGGCTAACATTACGATAACCTGCATGTCATTCATCAAAATTCAATTTCTGGCTGATTTAAAGCGAGTACAGCAGCCGTGTAAAACAGGGCTTTTAGGGCAATTGGTTCTCACTTCCAATGTTGTGTGGAGCCCCTTTCCGCTTATTTGTATTCCAGTGCAGTGAGCAGCACCCCTGCTGCGAACCATGCAGATTTCCTGTCGAGAGCTGTAATATATAGATATATATGTATGTAGTTCAGGTCTGAACATTGACAAAGGGCTAAAAAATATGATTCTGCTGTAGGTTTATGGCTCATCCGTGACCCCCACAATTTCAAGATGTCTTCCCACCAATAAGCGATATGTCTTCCTGAGTATAGATATCATATATAATAATGTAGTTATCATGCACACAACATATCGGGTATTTCCAAAAACATTTAGCTGTAATAATCAATGTTTGAAAGGCCACCTCTAGAAATGTGTTTTATGATATATATTTCATTATATTATATTCATTATAATTTCATTATATAATAATAAAATAAATGTAATGAAAATTAATTCATATATTTTTTATTAATGTTTAATTATTTTTAAACGTTATTTAATACTTAATTAATATTATAATAATTCATTTTTTGATTAATTACATTTTATAAAAAATTTAAATTCAATAAAACTTTCTGTATATATTTTATTATAATTCATACAAATAATATAAATACATTTAATATAATTTAAAAGAATAAGTTAATATTAAAAGCTATAAAAAATATGAATATAGCACATTAATAATAAAATATAATATATAATATATTATTTTATATAATTTAATATTATAATAATTAATTTTTTGATTAATAAAGTCAATAAAACATTCTGGATATATTTTATTATAATTCATAGAAATAAATTTTATATAATTAAAATGAATAAATTAATATTAAAAACTATAAATAAATGCTAAATTAATACAGCACATACATAATAAAATATAATATATATTATTATATTATTTTATATAATTTCATTAATATTATAATAATAAATGTTTTGATTAATTACACTTTATAAAAACGACAATTCAATAAAACATTCTGTATATATTTTATTATAATTCATACAAATAATACAAATTAATTTTATGTAATTAAAATGAATAAATTGATATTAAAAACTATAAATAAATGTTAAATTAATACAGCACATAAATAATAAAATATAATATATAATATCATATTATTTTATTAATTTAATTAATATTATAATTATACATTTAATGAATTAATTAATTACAATGTAATAAACTAATATTGAAAATAAATGTAATAAAAATGTATTTATTAATATTACAATTCATTAATTCATTAATATGTGATTTAATAACAAGATTCATTATGTATTTCATTATATTTCATAAATTCGCTTATATTTTACCGACCTTGTAAAAAATGTGCTAAATGTAGCCAAACAACATAAAACAGTCTAACAAGACAATAACGAAAAAGTCATCTGTTCTTGCCCGTCTTGTTCTTGCGTAGGACGAATGGAGTTCCTCTGTTGTGTGACTGTGATGAGTTTATAAAAATTCAATTTATTTAAATGCAATTCAGTAAATTCCTCTTCTTGACAATCCAAAGTCCAACTAAAAAATTGAAACAGGAGCCAGTTAACAATTCACCAAAAATAACAATTCTGTCATCACTTACTCACTCTCATGCTGTTCCAAATATGCAAACTAGAATAGACACAGATTTGTACCAACATTACGGTGAGTAAATGATGATGTAATGTTAAGGTATTTTTGCGTGAACTATCCCTTTAAATCTGAATTACGCCTGGTGGGTCTATTCACATTTCTCAGAGAGCTTATTTTTGAATTTGCCCCAGGGGAGAATCCACAAATATCCCTAGATAAGGGCGCCACAGCTTGGTGACCAGAACGGGGGGTCCGCTCACCCATGCGGGTGGTGCCAGATATTTTAATGGAGGTATCCAACAATTACAGATGCCCCAGGTACAGATAAGAGGATTATACTCCTATTATCTGCCCCGGGAGTGTATTATCCAGGCCCCGGCAACAGTGTTTAAGAGGGCAGGACTTTGCCCTCGGCTACAACATGATAATGGAAGGTTACAACCAATGGCGGCAGACAAGACAGGACTGAGGTCAAAAGAAGCACGCTCTTTCACCCTACATCGCTCCTTGGAGAGGCAGGAGTCTGGTTTCAACAGCAGTCAAGAGCGCTAACACGCTTGCTTGTTCACTAGCTCAACCCGGACGTGGACGAGTCAGTTGCCATCAAGCTGTGGATGGGATTTTTCATCACATATTGATTTCCGAGCAAGTTCAATTCACACACTACCGATTCTTCCTGGACTCGCAAGTCATTTCCTGTTAGTGCACGGCTAGGCGAGGGACACTTCGATTGGTGTATCCAAGCAAAGGCAACAGAGCTAAACAACAAGTTACTGAGAAAAAGTAGCTAGACATGTTTAAAGGCGGCAATATCTTTATAAAATGAAAGATAGGCAGACAAAGTACAGGATTGTGAACTATACGCTAGCGGCACCTTGTGTAATTAGCGTACTAGCGCCATCTGACGGAATAACAAAAATAAACATTGTTTTCAAACTGGTTTCCTGACTACTCCCGCTTCGGCCGTTGATCAAACTGAACTGAACTGAACTGAAAAATCATCCAAAAGAGCCGATTCAAATGAACCGATTCAAAAGAACCGATTCAAAAGAACCGATTCACTCTCAAATCAGCACTTCTTTTCATTATGTAAAGATTTGATCAATTTTCCTGACTTTTGGATCCATGTTTGAAGTCCTAAGAAATGCATCACAATGAAATGTTTAATATTTACAATATGGACTGCAATAAATACTGTATGGGTGTCGAATTCTGGTAGAAAGTACATTTTTCCAACCTTATCTTTTTCAAGATATTTGACCCCCATTCCAATCGACCTCTTCCAACCCTCCCGAACCTTTTACATCACACACTAGAAAACAAGCACACACATTCTGTGTGGCAGTCAATATTTTCCAGAGGGCCACCTCCCATAGGACCTAGCATGCAATCTTTGGAGACTAAGGGCCCGTGCAATAAAAGAGCCTGTGATTGCATTCGACCGAGTCTTAAAAAGATGTCATACATCAAACGGCACAACAGATAAAATGCCATCCTGGGTGAGTTAACTGCCGAGTGCTTTCACGGACACACAAACATTTGTCTCAATATTGGGGAGAAGGTCCCAGGCAGCCTCGTTCATTAAAATGCACGACGGTAAATAACTTTGTAGAACTTGGAAAACGAGATTACAGCACTCCTTCCAAAGTAGAGAAAAGAAGATAAAAGCTAAATTAATATAGATGCATTTAAACTCAAAACACCTTGTAGGTTATGCTAAGTGCGCATTACTTTCACAATGCTCACCTGCTAACTGTATTGTTGCGCTAGAATTGCAATGCACTACTGATAAATTACACAATAGAAATGAAGACAATGCGAAGGCAATCTACGAGCGCCAAACAACACTTGATTTTGCCCATTGCCCTGTTTTGGCATTGCACGTAAACACCTTTAGCGCCGTTCTAGGTACAAGCTCAATAAATACAGTATGTGCACATGACTGTTAAACTTTGACCTCAAAAACAGAGAATATTCCAAAAGATTTCAAGTCTCATGTAAACACGGATTTCGTATATAGTCGGTTTATTTGAATATGCTAATTTTGTATCGTTATTAGCATATGGATATGCATGTAAATGCATTCAATGTTCAAGAATAACCATGAAACTCTGCAAAATATGAGACGCTATCAAATTAACTGGCCTATCGATTTCCTAACAAAGCAAAGGAAATGCTTACCTTGGGCTAATCCCTGCAAAACGACAGCTACCTGTTTGGTTTGAAGATTAGCAACATGCTACAAAATATTGGAACAACCATTATAGGAGCTGACATTTATACGTGCAACAGCACCTTCAAGCACAAGTTCTTCGGTTAGAGCTAGCTGACTAGCATTAGCATCCCCTCAGATTGGACACTGAGCCCTTTTCTTTGTCACATGATTGATTAAGAGCGGTTTTCTGGCACCTGCTGAGAAACAAGCCACTGAAAATAAGCGAAACCGCCGGCTCTGTCCTAATGCTATATTTCAGTTACATATGATTCAAAGCCAAAAATCAATGAAAATACAGCATATTTCTACCCCGATCGAGGACTACAAATACCACAATGCACTTTGACCTTACAATCACAGTATTCTTTATAAGGTCAGAAAATACACTTTATTCCTCACAGAGTGATTGATTAGCTTGTATAAAGCTCAAGGCTGCTAATCAGAAGATCGCTAGTTTGATGCCCTCCACTGGCTAGCTATAAACTGTTAGCATTGTGCTCAAGTGAGATCATTTGAGGAATGGATCACGAAAAAGTGAAAATTCTGTCATGATTTACTCACACTCATGTCATTCCAATTCCATTTGACTTTTTTTCCCAGTGGAACACAAATGGAAATGCTTAGCTCCATGTTTTCGCGGTTATTCTATGTAGTAGGAAAGGGAATTGGGACTGGTGCAGTCACGCTGAAAAATAAAAAAAACGCCATAAATATAGTCCATACAGTTCGTGCATTATATTCCAACTCTTCTGAAGCCACAAAATAGCTTCGTGCAAGAAACAGGCCAAAATGTATGTCGTTATACACTAAAAATCGTCCCTTCTGTCGTAACTCTCAAATCTCATTCGCACATGCAGATATTCAAACCTTGCGCATCAAATTAAATAACACGACTTGAGAGATCTAATGCCGCTTGGCATCATTGATGGGTAAAAATGCGGCATATTTGAATATTTGAATGCAAACACGAATTAAATTCGACAGCTAGTGAGAATGTGAAGATCTGTGTATAAACAGGTCTGGACTGGGAAGAGAAATCGGCCTGTTATTTTACATAGCAACTGGCCCAAAAGTTGTTTTGCGTTGCTTAGTCAAAAGTTAAAAATGCGGCAGCCCATTTTTGCTTATCTTGGCCCATTCGGCACATTACGCAACCGACCCACCGGCCTGCTTGGTTTTCCGATGGACAGTCCGCCCATGATCGGCCCCAAAGTGCGTCGGCCCACAGGGAAAATGCCCGGTATACCAGATAACCAGTCCAGCCCTGTATATAAATATTTGTATTTCTGCCTGCTTAAAGCCATTGCATGACTTCAGAAGACGTTAAATAGAGCTTGCAAATCGTATGAACTATTTTATGATACTTTTATGGTGCAATTTCATACTTTTTGGAGCTTGCCAGTGTCAGTCGATATTCATATTCATTGTAAGGAATAAAGCAGTGCAAACGTTCTTCAAAACAGCTGTTTATACAGGTTTAAAATGACAAAGGGTAAGTAAAGAAAGAATGTATTGACATTTTTGGGTGTATTAACCCCGTATACTTCAAGCTGCCAAACAACAAATTTGACAACAAATATGAAAATATTCCTTTTGACCGCCTTTACCGCAAATTCATCCCCGTTTCGATGTTTAAATAACAAACACTCAAGCATGTTTGGTCAAAATGATAACTGAGGGCCATTTCTGTCAACACCTTTAGAAAGTACCTTCAACAATGCTGTCTCTGTCACTCCAGAAAACCCTTGACAAATGCCATTCATCTTGCGTTTCTGTTTTTGGTTTTCCGAGGAAATCCATCAGCCCTGGGGAACGGAATGTGAGTGAATTCCAACAGCTCCAGTGGCATGAAAGAATGTGTATCAACTCCCATCACAAGAGAATGACGGGCGACGGTAGTGAATTACATGTTGGTCAATATGGAGAAGCCATGGGCAGCTTAAATCTCCTGACCTCTCCTCCCTCCGCCCCTTACATGGATAATGAGACCACAATACTACGAGTAGCATTCCAATCGGTCACTTTAGTGAGGGTGCTGCCTATGAAGGCAGTGGATAGCAAGGCAGATCACAAGGTTTAGAACAGATGCTGAAAAAACCACACAGCTTGGACCATGTCAGGATGGGAGACCAGCTTAAACCAGCTTAGACCAGCAAACCACCAGGCTGCTTTAAACTGGTCTTTTCAGCCGTTTTTGCAAACGGGGGAGGCAGAGAGGAAAAGAGAGGCCAAGACGCTCAATAGATCATCTTAAGAATGCTAAGGGCAGATAATGCTCTCTCTGAATTATTAATTAGCAGACAACATGGAGTCAGAATGGATGTGAAATATCTGATGCAAGGTCAATCCGGGGTCCTGGAAACCACAGGCTTTGGGCTGCTGGTCACCAGTGTGAAGAAAATCCCTGCTTTGTGAATTACACGTCATACATTTTGTTTGATGTGGCCTTGAATTGCAGCAGACAAACTCTCTAATAAACATGTTACAAACTACTGCAAATTGCATTTACAGTAACGTGCTAAAAACTACTGAACCTTTTCTTGGCTTTCAGTGAATTATAAAGAAGTGGAACCAATGTCAGGTTGGGAAAGCCACTTTAAAACTTTAACATGTCAGGATATTAGCAACTGATAATTAAATATAAATAAATAAAGTACATCCAAGCTGAAAAAATAACTAGCTTCACTACAAACTACTAACAAAACCGTAGCTACGTAATTACATTGAGTCTATTTGGGCACAACATCTTTTTAAGCATACATCAAATATTATGTTTAATGTTTACTCTTTCAAGTGTATTTAATATAAAGTCTATCCGTCTGATCTATCTGTCTGTCTGTCTGTCTGTCTGTCTATCTATCTATCTGCCTATTTATCTATCTATCTATCTATCTATCTATCTATCTATCTATCTATCTATCTATCTGTCTGCCTATTTATCTATCTATCTGTCTGTCTGCCTGTCTGTCTGTCTTATCTATCTATCTGTCTGTCTGTCTATCTATCTATCTATCTATCTATCTATCTATCTATCTATCTATCTGTCTGCCTATTTATCTATCTATCTGTCTGTCTGCCTGTCTGTCTGTCTTATCTATCTATCTGTCTGTCTGTCTATCTATCTATCTATCGATCTATCTATCTATCTGTCTGCCTATTTATCTATCTATCTGTCTGTCTGCCTGTCTGTCTGTCTTATTTATCTATCTGTCTATCTATCGGTCTATCCGTCTGTCTGTCTGATCTATCTGTCTGTCAATCAAGCTACTCTAGCTATCTATCTGCCCGTCTGTCTTATCTATCTGTCTGTCTATCTATCTATCTGTCTGTCTCTCTGTCTGTCTGTTTATCTATCTGTCTGTCTGTCTGCCTATCTATATATCTATCTGTCTGTCTGTTTGTCTGCCTATCTATCTATCTGTCTGTCTGTCTGTCTATCTATCTATCTATCTGTCTATCGATCTGTCTGTCTGTCTATCTATCTGTCTTTATGTCTTATCTACCTATCTGTCTATCTATCTATTGGTCTATCCGTCTGTCTGTCTGATCTATCTGTCTGTCTGTCTGTCAATCAAGCTACTCTAGCTATCTGTCTGTCTTATCTATCTGTCTGTCTGTCTTATCTATCTGTCTGTCTCTGTCTGTCTGTCAATCTATCTGTCTATCTATCTATCTGTCTTTCTCTCTGTCTGTCTGTTTATCTATCTGTCTTTCTGTCTGCCTATCAATCTGTCTTTCTGTCTTATCTATATATCTGTCTGTCTGTCTGATTTATATATCTGTCTGTATGTCTTTCTGTCTCTCTGTCTGTCTATCAAGCTAGCTACTGTATCTAGCTAGCTAGCTAGACATTAATTCTGCTACATTAAGTAGCTAGCTTGTTAATTTATAAAACTAAAAATTGAGCAATGCATATCAGACACAAAGCACAAAAACACCCTAATTCATGAAATCAATCTGATTTAAGCACAGTATTTCACAAAATATTTATTTTGCTACTAAATCAATTAGTAAAATGGTGCACTGGGAATTCTAGGGACACAACAGCATGACACTCAAATGAGTCATTGAAAAGTTTTTTTATTTTTTTTTTAATTGGTTCATTGAAATAACATGTCACAATGAACCAATTCACTAAGGCCACATCCAAACTCACCCATTTTCATTTGAAAACTAAATTTTCCATTTTCTACCATCATCGTTTTTCAAAGTATGCGGCATTTTCGAAAACGCTCCATTTTTGGTAGATGAAAAATGCTGCTTTAATGTGGATTAGAGGCCGTAAGTGTTCATAACTTGAAATGAATCCGATTCTCAATGCTACTTGCAGACATTTTAAGAGAGTGTTTTGCAATGCAATGTGACCTAACAAAAACCCAGCACTGTTGGGATCTATCACTTTTTGTAGCTGGCTCGGCCAACTGAAATCATGTCAACCAAAGAAAGCGAAAACACAAATATGGATTTTAGGCATTAGTGTATAAACCGTCTCCCTCAGGCTAAGAGAAACATATAACGCTCAGAGTCTTGCTGTAGCAGCCCTTCCATCTTCATCAATCCATCTCTGGCCCTTTGTCTTGATGGACTACTGAGATGAAGCCAGGCTGGTTGGAAATTTCTGGCCCCTCGCATCTAACGTAACACTTCACATCCATCAGAAGCCCGGAAAAGAGGTTAAATAAAGTCCCCCGACCTCATTCCATCAGACAACCAAGGAAGGCCTGTGAAAACCGTTGGGAAGCTACTTTGAACATTTAGCTTGCTAAGCTACAAGCTACTCATAATTCAAATGAGTTAAATAACTTTTATATTTGCATTTAAGTGATTGAAAGATGCTTATATTCAAAGCGACTCTTTACATTCAAGGTACACCATTTATCACGTAGCATTGCTAGGGTCAAGCTACTGTTTAGAAAATTCACCTAGCTATAAAGAAAAAGTAGTTAACATCATAAGAGGACAATATCTTTACGACAATTATTATTAGCATTATTGTTTCAAAGGAGTCATTTTTCTGGAACGAAAACGAAGCAGATTTCGATTAGGGTGGCAGCATTACATTTTTAAATAAATATACACTACAACTAAACACGCTGCACCAAAAACGTAGCGATAAACACACTTAAAAAAAAATTATAATCAAATGACGCACAAGGACTTTTGTGAACACTAGTGAATTTGTAAATCTACAAAGTTTTAATCGATTCTCTGAAATTAGAGGTTGACGATATATCGGTTTTACCGATTAATCGGTGCCGATAGTTGTTTTTAGGAACTCTCGGTTATCTGAAAAAATTTTGCCAATAGTTGGCAATATTTTATTACATTTTTTCCACCATTTTTTTTTATGCCATATCAACCAACCAACCCCATCTGGTGAAATATATACATAAAAACTCTTCATCTGATGAATATATTGGCTATAAAAAGCTTAATTTGGTAAATACTTACAGATAAAGCATTGTCAAGTCTCTATAATTTCAATTTTTTTGGCTCTTTTTACCTTAATGTCTTTGTTCGCCATTGTAAGGAAAGACTAAGATATTTTATTATTATTATTATTATTCTATTATTCAACTTTTTTCAAAAGTATCGGCCGATTAATCGGTTATCTGTCTTTTCCACCACAGTAGTTATCGGTATCGGCAAATTAAAACAAGCTGAAATGAATCAAACTTCGTAACACTACTTTACAGCGATTGCTAATAGGAAAGCATGTTTGAGAATTGCCTCAGATGGCACAATACATTGTGATGAATCTATTAAGTAGCATTTTGTCACGCTACACCCCTGATTGTTGAAAGAAATTCTCTTGTTACGGGTAAAGGAACACTGTTGTGAAAACACCTGAGCTAGTGTCACACAACAGAAGCATATTTTGAAGTTAGCATTGTTGCTAATTTTGCTAGCTACTCCCTGAAAATACCCATGAAGAGGGTTTAAGATACAGCACAAACATCAATACAACCTGGAGAAGATATACTGCTCCACTATACACAAAAAAGGAATGAGTGTTTTCTCATGGGCACTTCTGTCAATAGTGAAATCTCTCTCTCTCTCTCTCTCTCTCTCTCTCTCTCTTAGATGGCGCCAAAAGGCCTGCCATCCATCAACACCTCAACTCGTACAACAAGGCGAAAGGGCGAAAATACAACATGATCTATGACTCTCTCTCTGGTCACTCCTTAAAGACCAAACCTCCCAATCTTTGAAGCACTGGATGTTTTTTAGCTTAGCAGTGCAACAAAAACTCTGCTTCCTTTGAACGCCTACAAATATGTGGATCAAGTCGACAACAAACTCGAGCGCCTCGCTGCTTGTGTCAGTTAAATCCATATAATTCACAACTACAGGTCAACCACAGCAAACACGGCGCCAATTGACAGGGCTAATAGACCAAGACCGAGTTAGCTAGCGAAGCTATTTCAAACACAATACATCAACTTGATGTACCAGACTACTTTTAAATTTAAAGTAGCTTGTTATTTTTCCACCATGACTGATTACGTTGTTTTAGCTTGTTAATTAAATGATGTCCCACATTGTAATTACTTCACTTGGGAATAGACACGACTGAGCTAGCGCTGATCTTCGGGTCCAGCTGTGCTTTTGTGAAACCTGCTGAGGAGGAACTTAAACATATGGACGCGTCCCAGAGTGTACAGTGTGAACTTCCATTAACACCCATGCATGTTTGTAAACGTATTCAGGGCAATGCGTTAAGTTTTAGAGTACCATCGTGCTATTTAAGCAGTGCAAGTCATCAGTGTTTTTGGTCCATTAATGGAAGAGAAAGAATGTGAATGCATAGAAATAAGCATATGGATATGATCTCAAAGCCATAAAACTCCTATTTTGATTTCATGGGGTCTTTTAAGCGCAAGCTCCATTCAAATCAGAAATGTTGAAGGCCTATTTTTCTTCAGGATGCATTTTTCTTCATTTTTTTTCCACACTAATGCACGTCTACAACCACAAATCAATGGCGCTTGAATTATGAATTCCCCCGAGGCGTTATTGCGTTTGGTACACAGCGAAGAGGAAAGTGCAATTGGCCTTTAAGACCGCAGGAATCACAATGGCCACAGCAGGGTTGGAAAAGAAACATGGCTATTTGTGTTGGGCAAGGATGATTTATTGCGGCAGACTATTGTTTTATTGTTTAAGGCATTTTGAAGTCAAGAAAACATGTCCAAGTGGTTTTTGAAGACCTTTAAAGGACTGGGTGATATAGCTAAAATGGTCACACTTTGCAATGCGGGTGCATTCGTTAACATTAATGCAATTAGTTAACATGAATAATATTTTTATAGCATTTATTAATAATGGCTAATGTTGGGGGGACTGGGTAGCTCAGCGAGTACAGATGCTGACTACCAGACCTGGAGTTGCAAGTTCAAATCTAGGGCGTGCTGAGTGACTCCAGTCAGACTTCCCAAGCATCCAATTGGCCCGGCTGCTAGGGATGGTAGAGTCACATGGGGTAACCTCCTCGTGGTCGCTATAATGGGGTTCTCGCTCTCTGTGGGGCATGTGGTGAGTTGGGCGTGGATGCCGCAGAGAATAGCGTGAAGCCTCTACATGCGCCATGTGATAAGAAGCGCAGATGGATGGTCTCAGACGCGGAGGCAACTGAGATACGTCCTCCGGATTGAGGCAAGTCACTACGCCACCACGAGGACTTCCGAGTGCATTGGGAATTGGGCATGCCAAAATTGGGTAGAAAAGGGGAACTTTTGACCAAACTTCATGACCAAATAACGAGATTGCTAGCAAAATCTTCACAAACGGTGAATATTGGATATATCACTCAGTTCTAGACCTTACCACGGATTTAACTTACCAGACATCCTGGGAAACCAGCTAAGACCAGAAACCAAATGAGTCTGGTCGAAGCAGGTAATTGTGGCAATTCCCAATTTCAGATAATACAGTGAATTAAATACTTTAAAAATGACAGATCCCATAATCATCTTTCTTAGTCGCTCTTGCATGTAAATAACACAACGCAGTCCAGTGGACCAATAGCCATGCAAATCCTAAAATATAGCAGAATTCCTAATGATTAACACATTTCTACCACCACAAGGTCCGTCATACCGCCCAGACCAAGCAAGACTCTAATGCATTACAGAGTACAAGACAAGCCGAGGAAGGATGACAGTAGGGGAAGATGATTGTCTTGTAGTTTATATTTGTCTGATCACTGAAATCTGTAGAATATGATTAAGCCTCGGACATAATTGAATAAATTCTGCAGACTCGCAGGCAAATGGAACGATCTGCAATTCTTTATGATCAGCGCAGCTAAAACATTTCGGCCCCAAATCGATGCGAGCATCATACAGCAGCAATCAGAAAAGCACTTTGTAGGGCACTTGTGCTTGTGCCCCATCAGTGGAAATATTGATCTACAACAAAGAGCTGCAACACAGTGACCAACCAAACTGCATCTGACTGCGGCGCATGCATACAGTACATGTACGGTCAACTGAAGGACGAACAAATGCTACATGGTATCTATTTAATATCTGAATTGTTTCTCCAAGACAGCAATGCAATTAAGTGCAGAACAAATGGAGACTTAAGCCTGCTTCGATATTTCTCCTGGGAGAAAGACTCCAGTAATCTTGCATGTGTCTCCTCGAGAGTTTCTGAAAAGATCTCAACAATTTCTCAAACTGTGCTCACATTTGCCAAGATACCGACGTCAGAGATCTCCATATCTCAACCATTCTAAATGGGAGTAATGGGGTAATTGGGAGCATGCTATCCTCGTTGATTTCACAGTTCAATATTGTTATTTATGTCAACATGTTGGGATCACCTCAATGGACATTTAGTTTGGTTTACATTGATGTAGCGTTGCGCTCGGAGGCCTAGCCCAACATGGAATTTCATTGGAGGAAAAATCCCATGCCAAACTGGCCGAAACGTCACGTTTGTTCTGACTGGCTGGGATTTCATGACATCTCGCAGCATTTTCACCATCAGCGTGGACGGAAAAATCGCTTGTTTCTAGAAACCGGTTAGGACACATTGTTTACTTATCCCGGGGCTGGAGCTATTATAGAGCAAACACTGAGCAATGAAATATAATAAAAGTGTGCAAACTTCAGGGAGGAGATGTAGTGCATGATGGGTATTGTAGTTCTATAGAGTGTGAGGCCAAAGACTATTGAATCTGGTCCCAGAGCTTTTAAAGAGCAACATCTGAGCATTAAAATCATCCTCTTGGCACTCAAAGTGACCTTCAAGCGATCTTCTAAAACCTGTCGTGGCTATGAGCGATCGCAGATCAGTTCTCTCGAGTAGTTGAAGACACTAAATGCAGCTTGTTGCCTGGTGGAGTGGGTTTGATGTACAGCTTGATCGGGGGGAGGCACTTCCAAGCGTGGAAGCTCGGAACGGATTGCCTCCTGGCTTTTATAAACAACCATAAATTAGGACAAATTTGTCAAATGAGAAGAGACACTGCGAGTATGGAGTCAAGGCTTGGAGCACCACAAATAAAAGCATATCACAACATCTAATCCATTACACTGTCAGACGGCCGCTGCGGGCATCGTCTCATGACAATATGCAGATATATGGCATGCGATAACAGCCCTGTTGATTTACTATGACCGCAGAGCTGTTTACGACCACCTGCTTTACACAAACACGCCAACGGGGAATAATGCAAGATTTAGCGTAAATAACATGACATATCCAAGCAAACAGATTTGAGAAATTTGTATAATGTGAAAGAAAAAAATATCATAATTGCCATATGCTGTATGTGACATATGCACAACAAAGGATATAAAACAGTGCTTGTCCCACCATCAGTGTTGTGGGTGGTTGCCGGTGCACTGCTATTTGGTTGCTAAGGGGTTCTGAGCGTATTCAGCACATTGCTATGTGGTTGCTAGGGTGTTCTTTGCAGTTGCTATGGTGTTCTTTGTGTTTTATCCTGTTGCTAAGCAATCTCTACAGTGTTCTTACTGGTTGCTATGCAGTTACTAAGTTATTCTGTGTGTGTTCAGCACATTGCTGTGTGGTTGCTATGAATTTGCTAAGGTGTTCTGAGTGTTTTAGCATGCTGCTATGCGATTGCTACGGTGTTCTTAGTGGTTGCTATGCAGTTACTAAGTTATTCTGAGTGTGTTCAGTACATTGCTGTGTGGTTACTAGGGAGTTCTGGGTGGTTGCTATGCAGTTGCTAAGGTGTTCTGGGTGTTTTAGCATGTTGCTATGCAATTGCTACAATGTTCTTGGTGTTGCTATGCAGTTACTAAGTTATTTTGAGTGTGTTCAGCACATTGCTATGTGGTTGCTAGGGTGTTCTGGGTGGTTACTATGCAGTTACTAAGTTATTCTGAGTGTGTTCAGTATATTGCTGTGTGGTTGCTAGGGTGTTCTGGGCGGTTGCTATGCAGTTGCTAAGGTGTTCTGAGTGTTTTAGCCTGTTCCTATCCAATTGCTACAATGTTCTTGGTGTTGCTATGCAGTTAGTAAGTTATTCTGAGTGTGTTCAGCACATTGCTATGTGGTTGCTAGGGTATTCTGGGTGGTTACTATGCAGTTTCAAAGGTGTTATGAAGGTATTCTGCACATTACTTTGCGGTTGCTAGGGTGTTTTGGTGCTTGCTATGCAATTGCCAAGGTGTTCTGTGTGTTTTTAGTACATTGTTATGCAGTTGCTTGGGTGTTCTGTGTGGTTGTTATGCAGTTGATAAGGTAGTTCTGAGTGATTTAAGCACATTGCTATATGGTTGCTAAGATGTTCTTGGTGGTTGCTAGGGTGTTCTTTGTGTATTCAGCACATCGCTATAAGGTTGCTAGGGTGTTCTGTGCGGTTGCTGTGCAGTAGCAAAGTTGTTCTGAGGGTTTTCAGCACAT
The DNA here is from genome assembly GCA_032164185.1 of Moxostoma hubbsi. Lineage (NCBI taxonomy): Eukaryota > Metazoa > Chordata > Actinopteri > Cypriniformes > Catostomidae > Moxostoma > Moxostoma hubbsi. The sequence goes on from JAVLUX010000048.1 coordinate 20,744,757, forward strand.
TGCTACGTGGTTGCTATGGTGTTCTGGTGTTTGCTATGCAGTTGCAAACGTGTTCTGTGTATTTTTAACACATTGCCATGCAGTTGCTAAGGTGTTCTGAGTGTATTCAGCAAACTGTTATGTGGTTGCTAAGGTGTTCTGTTGCTGAGTGTGTTCAAAACATTGATGATTATGCAGTAACTAAGATGTTCTAGATGGTCGTTATGTGGTTGCTAAGGTGTTTTGAGTGTACTCAGCACATTGC
>JAVLUX010000048.1:20750000-20965000 GCA_032164185.1 Moxostoma hubbsi
TCTAGGAAATCTCATTTATTTTTGGGGTTGCACCAAGGAAAACAGGACTTTTCTTGCAAAGTACTTTGTAAACAACTGCTTGCTAGCATGCTAATGCAAAGCTCACTCCAGAGTGCAAACAGGCCATTTGTTAAGCAAAAACAAATTAACAAATGCTCATTTTAGCTTATCGCGGCCCAAAATAAAGGACTAGATTTATTTTATGAATAATACATTCAAACAAATGCATGTTTCCTTCAAGTGTTTCTCAATGAAGTATGCATTTCTTAAGTGTCTTTAAATAGGGCCCTACTGAACAAAATCCTGTTTTTCTTAAATTCCATATTTTAAAATTAAATTTCATCATCAAAAGTGTCCAATCAAATTAATTCATAAAACAAATGAATATAGAAAAATTGCTTTTCAACATACCACTGCATTTTTTAATTATGAATTAATTATTATTATTAACTTTTAGTATTATTATTAATTATTGAATATTAAAATTTACTTTACAGTTGTTATATATTTTTGTTGTGATTTCTACAATTTCAGGCTTCTAGCTTTCAGCTTTTATATTGAATCAAGCTTTTATTTTGAAACTCGCTTTTATTTTGAATCAAGCTTTTATATTGAATCACGCTTTTATTTTGACGTCAGCTTTTATTTTGACGTCAGCTTTTATTTTGACGTCAGCTTTTATTTTGAATCAAGCTTTTATATTGAATCACGCTTTTATTTTGAATTAAGCTTTTATTTTGACGTCAGCTTTTATTTTGACGTCAGCTTTTATTTTGAATCAAGCTTCTATATTGAATCACGCTTTTATTTTGAATCAAGCTTTTATTTTGACGTCAGCTTTTATTTTGAATCAAGCTTTTATTTTGACGTCAGCTTTTATTTTGAATCAAGCTTTTATATTGAATCACGCTTTTATTTTGAATCAAGCTTTTATTTTGACGTCAGCTTTTATTTTGACGTCAGCTTTTATTTTGAATCACGCTTTTATTTTGAATCAAGCTTTTATTTTGAATCACGCTTTTATTTTGACGTCAGCTTTTATATTGAATCACGCTTTTATTTTGAATCACGCTTTTATATTGAATCACGCTTTTATTTTGAATCACGCTTTTATTTTGAATCAAGATTTTATATTGAATCACGCTTTTATTTTGAATCACGCTTTTATTTTGACGTCAGCTTTTATTTTGACGTCAGCTTTTATTTTGAATCAAGCTTTTATTTTGAATCAAGCTTTTATATTGAATCAAGCTTTTATTTTGAATCAAGCTTTTATTTTGAATCAAGCTTTTATATTGAATCACGCTTTTATTTTGAATCACGCTTTTATTTTGAATCAAGCTTTTATTTTGAATCAAGATTTTATATTGAATCAAGCTTTTATTTTGACGTCAGCTTTTATTTTGAATCACGCTTTTATTTTGAATCAAGCTTTTATTTTGAATCACGCTTTTATTTTGACGTCAGCTTTTATTTTGAATCACGCTTTTATATTGAATCACGCTTTTATTTTGAATCACGCTTTTATTTTGAATCAAGATTTTATTTTGAATCACGCTTTTATTTTGAATCAAGCTTTTATTTTGACATCAGCTTTTATTTTGACGTCAGCTTTTATTTTGAATCACGCTTTTATATTGAATCACGCTTTTATTTTGACATCAGCTTTTATTTTGACGTCAGCTTTTATTTTGAATCACGCTTTTATATTGAATCACGCTTTTATTTTGAATCACGCTTTTATTTTGATTCACGCTTTTATTTTGATTCACGCTTTTATATTGAATCACGCTTTTATTTTGATTCACGCTTTTATTTTGATTCACGCTTTTATTTTGATTCACACTTTTATATTGAATCACGCTTTTATTTTGAATCACGCTTTTATTTTGAATCACGCTTTTATTTTGACGTCAGCTTTAACTTAATCACACTAGGACATGTCATGATTTTAGTTTGATTATTTGCCGCCCAGCGGTTGCTCAGGAAAACTTTACATCACATAACGTAACATCAGCCAAAAAGTAAAGTTGTTTCAGAGCAAGTTATTACAATTTGATAAAAAACATAATTATACAAAATTTGATCATGTCCACACAAATACATTTGAAATAGCCAATATAGATTTCAGACTTATCGCCAATACAGCTTGAGATTCCCCTGAACTCTCGTGTCCTCGCCTCGCTCTACCAGCCAACGCTGGCCCCCTCCCAGATCTCCATCCACGGTGCACATGGGAATTCTCTAAACTCCACAACCTGAAACCGAGAAACGAATAAGCAGCCAAATACCTGAGATTCCTCCCAAAAATAACCCCTCTTCCGCTCGAAAAAGCACACACATACAACTAAAAGCATCTGTTTTTCAACGGTTCCCATGTGACTATTCAAGGATGCTGCTAAATGCCGCTACATTGTTCAATTAAAGAAAGTTGTGCTTCTTAAAATGTAAATGAGCTGGCAGTTTACCTTGACACTTCTGCAAAAATCTTCCCTTTTTTCCACTTTGAGTTGGTTTTGTTAGTTTCGTGGCTGAGGCTGCTTTTAAACCCAGCTCTCAGGGAAATGCTGTTTGCTAATGAAACCTGGGGAAAAACAATTACTGAAATCCCTTAATCTATGTCACTGGACGAACCATAAATCCTGCAAGCTGCGGCAAAGCATAAAGAGAGAAAATAGCACGGCTCTATGGAAATGGAAACCTCTCCATTGGGCTTTATCTTTGACTGATAGCTACATAGCTACACTTGTATGCTCACTAACCCATTAGGACCCGATGAAAACAACGGTGTTACAGTTAATGGAGTAAGAACCCAACAGAGCAAAAAACACAATGTGAATTAGAGGAAACAGAAAGCCGATGAAAGGTGGAAACCACAAGGAAGTATTAAAAAACAAACAGCTAGCTAGCGAAAGAAACAGCGAGGCAGAATCTCACAAAACCAGCTAAGGACATGTCTGAGTCATATTTGAGCCATATTTGAGCCCATATGATTGTACATCATACAATCATATGAATCAATCATAAATGTTAGCAAAATTACTTTAAAATGTTTATTTTCGGTTAGCCAAAAATAGTATTTATATAGTCTATATGTTGTTGTGCTGCCTTTATTTTATGCAAATTTAAAAAACATCTGTGTGTTACAGTTAGGGTTGCAAACTGTCCCTTATTAGCCAGGACGTCCCGTAATTTGGCCGACACCGTGACATTTTTGCGTGGTTGTCAACCCTAATTACATAATTGTATTGTACTGCAGTTAAACAAATTACCAGATGTCCTACAGTAATGAGAAATATTGTCGAGACGCAATACCAATTTTGAGCGCAATTGTGCTTAACTGTCATCACAATTTTAACCCTTAATTTTCCTTATGCAAAAATATGATTCTTTTCATTTTGGGCTGCATCCTGGACATGGATTGGTGAGATTCCCTCTTTCAGTTTGGACAAAACCCGAACCACATGCCGGGCATTATGAGTGAAAAATATGATAAATTGATAAATTTCTCTGTGAATACAGATTTCTCAAGATTAGACTAAGCACACAGGGGCGAAATATATATCCGAAGACTAGACAGGGGATTGTGAGGTGCCGAATGGGTCGTGTCCAGCTGTCCTACTATGATACTTCTATCAGGAAGACTCGCAGACTTGATGGCATTTATTTGATGAATATAAAACCGAAATGTACTGTCTCTCTTTGGCGTAGGCCCTGTCTGGCGGTCCGAAGAAGTTGTACTCGGAACCGTCATATCCTGCCGGAGATAGGAGGCAGGGATGAGGAGCCTACCCCCGTGCAGGACGGGACTCAACAGGTGGTGCTGGGGTGGAGGAGGTTGCAATGTGATTGTGAGCAGACTTATAAAGCAACGGCTTACATGTGATTGGCTGGGAGTTACCCCGCTAATGGTGTGATGATGTACAGATGCTAGTCTTCCCGCTAGAACTATGCTGCACAAACATTTCCCGTGGGGATATGAGAGGAACGGATTAGGGTGAGATGACACTCGGGCGGGCATCACGTGTTACAAATCTCACGGATGACGCCACTCACAAAGCCCGGAATTCTGAATGGATTATGCCACAACACAGTACTCAATATTTAAAGACTAAAGATACAGTATGTATGTATCTATCTATATATACACACACACACACACACACACACACACACACACACACACACAGACAGTAGTTATCACAACATAAACAAATCATGGGATTTTTAATGCTTTAAAAAAAGGAATGGAACGCAACTTTTCCCCTATTTGTGTAAAATGCCACCTAATCCCTCATCATTTCCCCATTACACAAACCCAGTTGTGGATCCCTTATGCCAACCTCCTGCACTCTGTACGGATAATGCCAGAACAGACCAATAAAGATGCAAAGAGTGGATATGTCATAAAGCCACTGTAAAACGTGCAAGGCCACTATCCTGAGACTACAGCAAATACAATCTCATTCACAATTCACTCTAGACACAGGCGAAAAAGCCATTGTCTCCTTCCATTCAATTATACATGAGCGCAGTCAAAATAACGATGAATCATTCATGAATATTATGTCAGCAGACAAAAACTGCAGACGACAACCTCACGGTGAGCGAAAAGGAACAAACGAAAGTTGTCTCTCTTTGTTTGTTCAGATGCATTAACCTCGGGAGACCTCGACAGGCGAATCACCTCAGCACGGCCAACTGGGCAGCAAGAAAAACTGAAATGTTGCAGTGACCTTCGAGGTTTTACGACCCAACGGGCCGTGTACCGCCACCTCCCCCTCGACAGGCATCTTCTAAATGGTCTGTGTGAATACGGACTGGTGGGAGGCACTATGTCATCCGTCTCTACATCTTCTAGTGACCCAGTCTCCATTTTGACCTTTGCGATGAGTCACAAATACATTAAATGGAGGCACTGTGCTGGGCATAATAGCACACCTCGCCTCATAATTTAAGGTATTGTTCGTGTTAATAGCGCAAACTGGGCATTACAAACTCAGGATATGCAGCTATGTATTCAATACAGTATTAAGGCTTTGTTCAAGTCACTAACATCGAGTACACTGAAAAAAATGATTTCGTGGTGCAGTAAATAATGCTGAAAAGATTCAAGCTCTCCCTACATTAACTAAATTAAAGCATGAACTTAAAAACTTTCAAACATGAAACCAGCTCGATCACCTTAAGCTGGTGTGTTGCTGGTCCAAGGTCCAGCTTAGACCAGCTAATGAAAACCATCTTAAACCAGCTAAACCCAGCTAATGACCATCTTAGACCTGCTAATGACCATCCTAAACCAGCATGGACCAGCTAATGACCAGCTTAGACCAACTAATGACAACCATCTTAAACCAGCTAAACCCAGCTAATGACCATCTTAGACCTGCTAATGACCATCCTAAACCAGCATGGACCAGCTAATGACCAGCTTAGACCAACTAATGACAACCATCTTAAACCAGCTAAACCCAGCTAATGACCATCTTAGACCTGCTAATGACCATCCTAAACCAGCATGGACCAGCTAATGACCAGCTTAAACCAAATAATGACAACCATCTTAAACCAGCTAAACCTAGCTAATGACCATCTTAGACCTGCTAATGACCATCCTAAACCAGCATGGACCAGCTAATGACCAGCTTAGACCAACTAATATAAAGCATCTTAAACCAGCTAAACCCAGCTAATGACCATCTTAGACCTGCTAATGACCATCCTAAACCAGCATGGACCAGCTAATGACCAGCTTAGACCAACTAATGAAAACCATCTTAAACCAGCTCAAACCAGCTAATGACCATCTTAGACCAGCCAATGACCATCTTAGACCAGATTAAACCAGCTTGGACCAGCTAATGTCCATCTTAGTCCAACTAATGATGAACATCTTAAACCAGCTAAACCCAGCTAATAACCATCTTAGACCAGCTAATGACAAGCTTACACCAGCTAATGACCATCTTAGACCAGTTTAGAATAGCTAATGACCTTCTTAAACCATCTAAACCCAGCTAATGACCTTCTAAGATCAGCTAATGACCATCCTAGACCAGTTAATGTGCATCTTAGACCATCTTAGATAAACTAGACTAATTACCATCTTAAACCAGCTAATGACCATCTTAGACCAGCTAATGACAATCTTAGACCATATAATGACCATCTTAAACCAGCTTGGACTAGCTAATATCCATCTTAGACCAACTGATGATGACCATCTTAAACCCAGCTAATGATCATCTTAAACCATCTTAGACCAGCTTAGACTAGCTAATGTCCATCTTAGACCAGCTAATGACCATCCTAAACCAGCTAATGACCATCTTAGACCTGCTAATGACCAGCTTACACCAGCAAATGACCATTTTAGACCAGCTACTGACCATTTTAGACCAGCTATTGACCATCTTAGACCAGCTTAGACTATGTAATGGCCATTTTAGACCAGCTAATGACAATCCTGAACCAGCTAATGATCATATTAGACCAGCTATTGACCATCATAGACCAGCTAATGACCATCTTCGACCAGTTAATGTGCATCTTAAACCAGCTTAGATCAATAGGGTAATGATCACCTTAACCAACTAATTGCCATCTTAGTCCAGTTAAAGTGCATCTTAGACCAGCTTAGAACAACTAGGCTAATGACCATCTTAAACCATGACCATTTTAGGCCAATTTAGATTAGTTTACGGTCATCTTAGAATAGATAATGACCACCTTAAACCAACTAATGACCATCTTAGGCCAGTTAATGTGCATCATAGACCAGCTAGGCTAATGACCATCTTAAACAGCTAATGACCAGCTAAGACCAGCTAATGACCAACTTAGGCCAGCTACTGTGCAGCTTGGACCAACTCAGACCAGCTCATGATAATCTTAAACCCTCTTAAACCAGCTAATGACCATCTTAGACCACCTAATGAACAACTCAGACCAGCTAATAATCATCTTAGACCATCTTAAACAGCTAATGACCAGCTAAGACCAGCTTATGACCATCTTAAAACAGCTTGGACCAGCTAGTGACCTAGTAAGCACATTGCTAAGCTAACGGCATCATACATGAATTGTCATTTCTGCAGAGCATAGACCTACCTTTAGCACTGCCTTTTGATCTGGCCAAAAAAACGGTATGATAAATATAACTTACGTGATATAAATAAAAAAATAAAATAAATACATTTGATTACAAAATCTGAATAACATTTGCGTGAATAATAACTCATAGCAGCAGGCACTCAAACCTTCAGGTAAAGCCCTGCACAGCTCTTAGAGGAAAAAAAATATACTGTATAATAAACCATGTGAGATATAAGACAGCCCCCATCAACAAATATTTACCGTAGCTACACTATACCATAATAACTTATGTACTTGTATGACAGAATGACTAAACGGCATGTTAAAACATGCGCGTATGTGTACGAATGTTTAAGTATTGTTTCATGCCCCATAATCCTCTCTTCCTGGTCATTAACTGGGTATTTTACAGCAGATACTGTCATGGATTCATGGAAGCTAGGATTACTCTTAAACAGCTCATGAAAGGCACTCATCCTTATCAGTTCAACCTCTCCGGGCTCCAAAACGACAGACAATCTATCTTTTCAAATGAGAGGTTTCCAGAATCAAAGGCTACGTTCACACAGCAGCAGAACAAGGTTGTCGGTCCTGTTTTAGAGGGCTAAAATATGGTTTCGTTTACACAGTTAATAAAGGCTGAGAGCTGCTTTCTAAAACCGAAGTGACTCTCATTTTGAGATTCACACTCATTTTGAAAGACAGTTCGGTTATCTTGAGGTATGCAAACAGAACTACAGTGGACAACTAGCGAGACTACGTTGTCATTCATATTTTAGCATGCTAAATAGTGTTATGTTGACATACAATTCTGTCAAGGAATGCAATTGTTCCTCTAGTTTATAACCAAGAACTGTTTAAATGTAACTGAGACGAGGAGGAGGGCGAAGCCGGGCCGTGAGGACACACGATCTGCCCTGAATCAGGCTAATCAGCTGGGAGGGGGATAAAGATGAGCCAGCGTTAGAGAGTGAGCCACACGCGGCCGTTGTGTGTGTGTATATCCATGTGTTTCTGTTTAAGTTGATTTAAGTTCCTGTATGACATTAAAACGTATGTTTAATGTTCAGACGGTTCCCACCTCCTCCTTGCCCACCATACCCCGCTATACTGGTGCCGAAACACAGGAAGGAGGAGGGATGCACCGTCGTGTAGTCGCTGCTGTCCACCAGGGGATGGAGTCGCCGCTGCTGGCCGCCGGGAGTCAGAGGAGCCGCTTCCATCCGCAAGGAAGGGGAGCAACCGTTCTGTCCGCCAGGAGTCGGAGGTCTCACTGCTGTCCGTCAGGGGATGGAGTCGCCGCAGCTGGCCACCAGGAGTCAGAGGAACAGCTTCCATCCACAAGGAAGATGAGCAACCATTCTGTCCATCAGGGGTCGGAGGTCTTGCTGCCGTCCACCAGGGGATGGGGGAGTCGCTGCCGGCCGCCAGGAGTTGGAGGAACCACTTCCATCCACAAGGAAGGGGAGGAACTGCTCCATCCCCCAGGGGTCGTAGGTCTTGCTGCCATCCGCCAGGGGATGGAGGAGTCGCTGCTGGCCACCGGGAGTCAGAGGAACCGCTTCCATCCACAAGGAAGTGGAGGAACCGTTCTGTCCTTCAAGGGAGGAGTGAGCTGTTGTCCACCAGATGTTGGAGGAGTGGCTGAGGACCAGGCAACGGCGTATCCAGGGACCGTCGAGCCAGTTTTCTCTCTCTCTCTGTAGCTCCGCCTTGCTCTTTCCCTCTCCCAACTCTCTCTCCCCTCGTCTCTCCCAGGGGTCCAGAAAGGCGGGGAAGACCTGCCAGCAGGCTCGGCAGGAGGGGCAACACCCCGCACCCCAGAATGGAAAGGGAGTACATCATGCCGGAGGTTTCCCCGGTAGTTATGCTCTTTCATCATTTATTCAAATACGATTATTAAAAAAAAAATATATATATATATATATATATATAATAAAAAAAAAGATTGTTTCTATATTTTAATAATATTGTTTTTAAAGAATAAAATACTTAATTATTGTTCAATATATCAGTTATTGTCAATATTATAGTCAGTTTTGTTACATCTCCAATATAGTCAAAGTTTTGAATTTTAATTATAGAAGTTATCCGAAATTAAATAGTCTAAAATGTTGAATTATTTGTCAAAACAATAATATAATTGTAAAATAGAACTAACTCCCAATTGTGTAATATATATATACATACATATACTGTATATACAATATATTTGAAGTTATGACCTAACATGCCGGTATCATTTATTTAAAAAAAATATAATAAATAATATTGCACAATACTACATTTATAGATCTCTCTCTCTCTCTCTCTCTCTCTCTCTCTCTTATTTCTCTCTGAAATAATAGTTTTGGAAAATAGTTATTTATAAATTAATTGTTTATTTGTTTAATTGACTTTACAGAACACATTTAGGCAGTTTTACATCACTCATGCCTTTTTACTGTAAGTGTTATCTTCTAGCTATGATATCAGTGCTTACAGAGATGCAAGTGGCCTGGTCAATCCGTCAGTGCCCTGAGGACCTGTATGTAAATAATACAATGTCCATTCACGCAAGAACGACAAGCGTTTTCATACATCGGGAATGACAGGTACTTATCCTCGTTTGCTGCCAGGAGAGTTGCACGGATATCTAAGACAAATGTGACTACGGGACTCATTGAAGATCCGACAGCTCGGAGTGTGTGCTGTAAACGAAATGTACAAAAGATTCTTGTCTTACAGCCTTTGGCAATGACCTGCCTATAAATGGCCTGAAACATCCTGCAGTGATGCCAAACCAACTCCTCGGGCAATAGAGAACAAGCGAAGGACTCACTGTTTCAGGACGCAATGAAGAGAATCAGGTTTCAGCCAAAGTAAATGGTTGTTTAGCAGTGAGGAAATCCATTGCATTATCTTTTCTTCGATTGATTTATGTGATTTTTACTTAGCTAAAATGTAGGGCCACATTTGCCAAGTGAATAAAAATGGAAAAAACCACCCTTTGAGGACATCCTCAATTGTAAAAAAATATTCACCAATTTGTATTAATAATGAACCCTATAAAAACAACATAAGTCTAGGGCATTTCCCTAGTTAGATAGCAAGTATGTGTGTGTGTGTGTGTGTGTGTGTGTGTGTGTTTGTGTGTGTGTGTGTGTAAATTTAAACAGTTAAAAATACACCACCCCTGGAGTCGCGAGTTTGAATCCCAGGGTGTGCTGAGTGACTCCAGCCAGGTCTCCTTAGCAACCAAATTGGCCCAGTTGCTAGGGAGGATAGAGTCACATGGGGTAACCTCCTCGTGGTCACTATAATGTGGTTCTTGCTCTCGTTGGGGTGCGTGGTGAGTTGTGTGTGGATGCCACGGAGAATAGCGTGATGCCTCCACACGCACTAGGTCTCCACGGTAACGCGCTCAACAAGCCACGTGATAAGATGCATGGATTGACGGTCTCAGACACGGAGGCAACTGAGATTCGTCCTCCGCCACCCGGATTGAGGCGAGTCACTACGGCACCACGAGGACATAGAGCGCATTGGGAATTGGGCGTTCCAAATTGGGGAGAAAAATCCCCCCCAATTTAAAAATAAAACATGTTTATTTAATCAAATGCAATGCATTTCACAGCAGATTTTGTGATGTCCGTCAATAAAAGGGTGTGGCTTAATCTACATTGGGGCACGCCCCATTTTATGCAAGTACAACACAGACACACACACACATCCATTGACCCAAACACCACCACGCCCAGGCTTCATGTCCATTACTGTGCAAAAATACAAATCCATCTCTCATGAAACACTAATGTCTGTCCACAGCAGAAATACACCAAGAAATGACACTCCGTTCAACTTAAGTTCTTGCACCCTCATACACTTCAACAAAACAACATTATTGTTATCAAGAATAAGAACGCATAATCAGTATTCAAGAATCAGTCACTGAAAATCCCATATTGATGTACTAATCCGAATATTAAAAGGAAAAGTCCCTCTCAATGTCTACGGAGGTTCAATTCCTCCAATACTGCATGCTCACTACAACACATGGCAACAAATGACACATTTTCCACAATTTGCATGCATTTTAAAGCAGGATAATTCAAATCAAATCAAATGAACATTGCATTTAAGATAATCAGAATCAGTTAAAGCATATTCTCTATCATTTAAGACATACATTGCACACCATTTGAGAACATGAAAGTGTCAGACGGACAGATCATGTATTGGCTGATTACATAATTTATTATTAGCATGATTAACTGATTACAGTCAATCATATATTGCATCAGAATGACTGCACTTGTGTTTCAAGGAGCAGATTTGGAGGATATGGTTGCACAAGAAGATGAAATCATCTACTGAAGCCTCACCAAGAGACTATCTATATACTTTGACCATGTTTAGCAATATCCTTTACCCAGAAATCAATTGTTTTTAAGCAGTTTTCAGCAGGTGGGCATCCCGACAGATGGCATGCATCGAGTTTCCTCGCATCCGACACGGCCAGTCTACGTGTGCATGGACAAATCAGTAGCAGAAATATACAGATGCCACTTTCATCATATATGGGCACTAGTCAACGCGTTTTCTTCTGGTTTCGGCACTTGAAGTAAGATGCATGAGGCTGGCACGGCGCGCGGTGGCATCATTCACATTTCTCACTTTGCACAAGCAAGGCTGTGGGTGCTGGATGGCAGGTTGACTGTCCCACGGTGGAAAAGAACCATATAACGACCAAAAATATATTAGGAAGCTCCTAAAATCGACCAAAATGGACTTCTAATGCACAAGAATGCGCACCGGGCACCACCTTACCCATGCGCGTGCAGTTATTAACGCTCTCCAAAATAATTACGCACTTAATTTGAATTGGGCTAAACGGGGTATTCTTACTTGTAATAATTAATGATTAATTAAAACACTGTGATCAATGTCACATTTAATAGTTCTTACCTGATTTTAAAGAGCGCGCTCCTATGTTCTTTATTCTGCACGCGCAAGACTCAATTACATCTTCATGTTCATCGTTTGAAAGAATAAATAACAGTAATAATCCCAGGTGAAATCAGATCCAAGGAGACAGAGAGACAGAGAGAGAGAGCTCCGGGCGTGGACAGCGGCGAATAACGGTTTAAATCCCTCGGATAGCGCTGCGGCTCGCTCGGCTCGTCTGATTCTCGAGCTCCGCTCCGGAGGAACCAAAGCTGTGCGCGCGCTGTGGAGAGCTGGGGGCTGACGTCATGGACACGCCCACACCTCCGCTCTCTCCTGCGCTCGCTCGCTGAAGTCTCCGCCCCTCTATGCCAAAATGCTCTCCAGGACTCATCCCCCTGTTTTGAGCGACGCGATGATGTCATATTGACGTACACGCCCATTCCAAAATAGTCCAGGTGCTTAAATAAACTTTATTGAAATACTTCCTCTAACTTAATTTAATTAATACTGTCTCTTAACTTAATTAAGAAGGAAAAGTTATGTTAATTTTAAAGTACTATTTATAATGCATTATAAGTTTACTAATTTATGCTGAGTAAAAAATTTAAACAAAATTATTTAATGCGATGAATACTAATGAAAAAAGGAATTTACCGTGAAAATATGATTAATTGTAATGAATATATATTAATTAATAATATGAATTACTATATATTTTATTTTCAATATATTTTAATGCATAATCCAATACATAACAATAACAATGTTATATTAAAAAAAACAAACATATACAATATTTTATTTTTATATTACAAATATTTTATAGTTTTAATTAATTTTCATTTTATGCGACTTATGTGACTTTAAAAATACATTATTATTATTTTTATAATTATTACTACTACTACCAGTTTATTCAAATAATTTAATTAGATTTTTTTTTTTTAATTCAGTGGCCCCTCAGCATCCTTGAAATATGGGACAAGGTGCGTCCTGTACGGTGTCCTGGAATTCCGGCCAAAATTCGGGACATTTGGCAACCCTAACAATTATGGAGTATTGAGGTTGTCAGAGTGTAACTAAGTGCAGTATTGGATCCTGGCATAGGCGGTATAGGCAGCTGCCTAGGGCGGCACCGCTCTCTGGGGCGGCATGATAGGGTACCTGTTCGGCCGCCCCCCCACAGAGCTCGCAAGACTGCAATGGGGAAAAGGTGCCCCGAACTGTGCGCACCGCCTCTAGCTCGCGATGGGAGAAAGGTGCCTCCCCACCCAGTAGATCGCGATGGGGGAAAACGTGCCCCGGAGGCCCCGTGTCCCGACAGGCTACTCAGTCTTAAAGGCTCTATATGGTTAAGATTATGAATGTTCAAATTGTATTCTAATATATATATATATATATATACTTCATTTCTATATTCATTGTCTAGTTATTTTTATTTAAAGGGATTGTTTACCAAAAAAGGAAAATTCTCTCATCATTTACATTTTTAGAAGAATGTTTCAGATCTCTAGCTCCAAAAAGCACATAAAGGCAGCATAAAAGTAATCCATACATTACATTAATCAACAACTGTGGTTCAATCTGCCTTCAGAAGCGACACGATAGATGTGGGTGAGAAACAGGCATCGCATGCGACTTTCAGATGTGAAAATGGAGATTTAGAGTATAAAAAGGACTTAAATACTGATCTGTTTCTCATGTTGTTGTTGTTGTTGATATTAAGGGGGGTGCCACGTGGGATCTCACCTAGGACACCAAGTAAGCCAGAACCGCCACTGTCTATGTGGTTGCTAGAGTATTCTGGGTGGTTGCTAGGACGTTGCAAGAGTATTCTGGGTGGTTGCTAGGACGTTGCAAGAGTATTCTGAGTGGTTGCTAGGATGTTGCAAGAGTATTCTGGGTGGTTGCTAGGACGTTGCAAGAGTATTCTGAGTGGTTGCTAGGATGTTGCAAGAGTATTCTGGGTGGTTGCTAGGACGTTGCAAGAGTATTCTGGGTGGTTGCTAGGATGTTGCAAGAGTATTCTGAGTGGTTGCTAGGACGTTGCAAGAGTATTCTGAGTGGTTGCTAGGACGTTGCAAGAGTATTCTGGGTGGTTGCTAGGAGGTTGCAAGAGTATTCTGGGTGGTTGCTAGGAGGTTGCAAGAGTATTCTGGGTGGTTGCTAGGATGTTGCAAGAGTATTCTGAGTGGTTGCTAGGATGTTGCAAGAGTATTCTGAGTGGTTGCTAGGACGTTGCAAGAGTATTCTGGGTGGTTGCTAGGACGTTGCAAGAGTATTCTGAGTGGTTGCTAGGATGTTGCAAGAGTATTCTGAGTGGTTGCTAGGATGTTGCAAGAGTATTCTGAGTGGTTGCTAGGATGTAGCAAGAGTATTCTGAGTGGTTGCTAGGACATTGCAAGAGTATTCTGGGTGGTTGCTATGTGGTTGCTTCCCATGCCCAGTCAAAAGTAGGGTTGGGAGCCAAGCCTTAGTAAACAACACTAATAACATGCAATAGAATAAAGCTTATAAAGTTAAAAAACAAAATCAGCTTCGATGGGGCACTTCGTCCTGTATTGGGTAGATTATTCATGGTGAAATATATTCTCGCTCTTATATGTGGTATAAATAATAATTCTGTAGCTGTGTTTTTTTTTTTTGCATAAAACGAAAACCCATTCACAGACAGAAAGATGTGCCTCTGTTTTGCACCATCGCCTACTGGTGACATCGGTTAAACAGTTGCCATTAGATATCCCATAATGCTATAATGCATGGCAATGAAGAGAAGCTATGAGAAGACGTAAGCTCAGTCTGCTTTAACCCATAAACTGATGTTGTGTTTCCGAGCGCTCATAAAGTATGGAGTGAATTCACAATCTAATGAACGGTGACTCAACGGCTGCGACACGATCTATTTGATTGACACTGTTTTTGTCCATCCTGCCAATTATTCCAATAAAATCAAGGTTTTTCCATTTATCAACACTTACCATAAAATGAGGTAGTTCAGCCAAAAAGAAAAATGTTGACAACACTATCAACTGTTGAACTGTTCATTTAAATCAGAGAGACTACCATGACAATTGGTCCTGTTTTGTGACAGATAATGTACAAAGAGAAAAGGACGAGAGATTTAGTTGTAAGAAGATGGAATAGCCTTCAGGGTATCCCTCTTAAAAGTGTCAATGAATCACAAAATCAGCCCCCCCCCCCCCCCCCAAAAAAAAGAAAGAGCGTATTGTGTAACAGTTGGCAAAAATGTAAGATTTCAAACTCCATAAGATGTTCCTCGTTGCCAACGCTTCCTGGTGATGACTGGCCCCCGCTCAGGCTAAGTTTGGCTCTCATCTGTAAACGCCAAGCTGGTCGGCATGTGTGGCAACCCACACGCGTGTCATAGGTATGAAAGAGAAAAAACAAGTCAGGCAAAGGCTAAGAATAAGAAATTATAAAGGTATTAATACATACACGCAGAAGAGCAGGCAAGCATCACTACTACTTTTGTTCAGACTACACTTTACGAATATAAAACCCCTAAACGCAAGTAATACATTTTGGCACGTAAATCACCATTTATGCAACGGAACGAATTATACCTTGTTGAGACAGGAAACTGAGAGAAAAATCGAGTATCTCTTGAGTCGTGTCTAGAGATCAGAATATCCTTGAGACTTTAGGTTGGACTCATTTGTCTCGACCACCCAAAACACCCTAGCAACTGCATAGCAACTAGCCAACTACCACTCAAAACACCCTAGCAACTGCATAGCAACTGGCCAACTATCACTCAAAACAACCTAGAAACCGCATAGCAACTAGCCAACTACCACTCAAAACACCCTAGCAACTGCATAGCAACTAGACAACTACCACTCAAAAAACCCTAGCAACTGCATAGCAACTAGACAACTACCACTCAAAACACCCTAACAACTGCATAGTAACTAGCCAACTACCACTCAAAACACCCTAGCAACTGCATAGCAACTAGCCAACTACCACTCAAAACACCCTAGCAACTAGCCAACTACCACTCAAAACACCCTAGCAACTGCATAGCAACTAGCCAACTACCACTCAAAACACCCTAGCAACTGCATAGCAACTAGCCAACTACCACTCAAAACACCCTAGCAACTGCATAGCAACTAGACAACTACCACTCAAAAATCCCTAGCAACTGCATAGCAACTAGCCAACTACCACTCAAAACACCCTAACAACTGCATAGTAACTAGCCAAATACCACTCAAAACACCCTAGCAACTGCATAGCAACTAGCCAACTACAACTCAAAACACCCTAACAACTGCATAGTAACTAGCCAACTACCACTCAAAACACCCTAGCAACTGCATAGCAACTAGCCAACTACCACTACCACGCAGCTCCTCACGACTTGAATGAGGAAAGCCAAAAATCTCCAAAATGTTTGGTCAAGATTACGATCAAAGAACATATTTCGGGGGCCAGTGTCTCGGTGGTAAAGATGCTGGCTACCACCCATGGAGTTCGCTGATTGGAGGTTACCCCACGAGGAGGTTACCCCATGTGACTCTACCCTCCCAAGCATCCAAATTGGCCCAGTTGCTAGGGAGGGTAGAGTCACATGGGGTAATCTCCTCGTGATCGCTAAATGTGGGTCGCTCTCGGAGGTGTGCGTGTTGAGTTGTGCGAGATTGCCACGGTGGATGGCGTGGGCCTCCATGCGTGTTACGTCTCCATGGTAACGCGCTCAACGAGCCATGAGATAAGATGCGCGGTTTGATGGTCTCTGACGTGGAGGCAGCTGAGAATCGTCCTCTGCCACCGGGATTGAGGCTAGTCACTATGCCACCCCGAGGACATTCCAAATTGGGAGAAAAATGGGAGAAAATAAAAACAAATAAAATAATAATATTTCGAATCGGCAGTAAAATCTGACAATACTGATTTGATCAATTGTGCTTCTTCAAATCAGGGGCGGACTGGACATAGGCAGCAAAAACAGGGCCAAACTGTGGCGAAAGGGTGGCAAAAAGCTGAAACAGGCTGCCGCGTTCTGTTGAACGGGCCGTGACTGGCTGGAGAGTGTTGGACTTTGGACTCGGAAGACTGTGGTTCAATCCCATGCCAAGCAAGCAAGCTGGCACGTGAGACAATGTGCTTTACATTTCGCCTTTTGTTTTTGGACACTATCGGTTAGGTTTAGGTGTTGGTTTAGGTTAAAGTTTTAGGTTAGGAAGGTACGTTTTACTCATTAAAACCTCCATCTAATATTCACCGTAAAAACCTTGTCTAATTACGACACCATTTCGCTCGCTTTTAGCGCCCCACGCTGGACATTTCACTGGGAAACTGCTTCGAAACATGTAATGAATCATTCCCCCCCTCAGCTTTTCACACTAAGGCTTGGTCGGTTAGCATAGTCCAGTTAGCCACTGTTGGTAGATGCTGTAAGAGCACAAAGCATCTTTCACCATTGGTGAAGATTCAAATAATTATGGCTAAATTAAATGTTTGGCTAGCAGTATACAGTATGTATTGCTAATATTTCATCATATTATAGTAGATGTTTCACCAGTGCCATGATTTTTATTGAGTGTGCTTAAAGTGTAAAATCAACCTTTTCTTTCAATTAAGCTACAGGAACACTAATGTGAAATTCTGAACCCGAAACTCCCTCTAATATGAGTTTAACTGCGGTAGTTTGTACACATAGGGAAAGCTACGACGTGCTGTAGCATGGTATCGCTTTGTGGCTATGCTGAACTAACGGACCTGCTTTACCAGTCGCCTGCCATGTTGGCGACAATTGAAAGTGGCAGAAGAGGCCGGTACTGAATCCTAATTACGGAGCTGATTGTGCGGCTCTCTCCACTGCTGTGGGGCAGATCTGTTAGAACACGCCCAGCTGTTATTGACTCCCAGAGATCTAGGAGATCATAGCCGGCTATCTGTAACGCTGACGTCACGTCTGGACACTCAGTCGGGATAATGTTATCACTTATATCTGATATAAAGATATCAAAATCATGCTTTGTTTTGGCAAAGCTTTTAGGAAGAATCTACAATAAATGTGTAGACTACATTTTAAAGATTAAACATTATAAAGAGTACAAATATTAAACAAATATATCACTCCGCTTGTGTTCATGCCATCCTAAACTGAAGTGTAAAAGCAGTGCAGATGTGTTAAGAACTAAAGGGGCTTTTCCACTGCACGGTACATCTCGACTCAACTAGACTCGCTTTTGGGGGGTTTTCCACTGTGGATGGTACCTGGTGAGCCGAGCCGATACTAAATGTGATGTCAAAACCCTGGAGATCACTGATTGGTCAGAGAGAATCGTCTCTACCAGCGTCACACGGGACATCAACACGCTAGTTTTAAAGTTAGCTACAGTGATAGCAGTATCATTTGTTCATGTGACTTTTGAATTGTAAAAAGAAATGATGATGGCGTGTTCAATAAACGAGGTGCAGACGTTTCTCTCGTTAGCGATGAACGAAACGACGTGAAACGAAAAAGTCTTTCAGGAAGTGTCTCAGATGTTGTCCGCACACGGCTGCCACTGGACCCACCAACAGTGTAGGGAAAAGTAAAAAAAACTTAAAAGTGACCACAGAACCATCAAGGTAAAAGTGGAAGTGGTTCGACCAAATGGACGCTATCTAAACTGGTGAGCAATGGGAGGGAGAGTGCACTGAACGATGGAGGATGGGACGTTTTGTTATGTTAACTCTATACTCTGCTTGAAAGCTTCATTTTATTTAGTTGACCAGCTACTGGAAGCTTCTAAAACAACCAGGACAATTTACCTGTTACTCTTGTGTAAAATCACCATGAACAACTGCTTTATGCAGTACAATGAGCTAGTAGCTAACAGCTAGCGGTCGTGTTATTGTTTTGGTCAGTTTGTGTCATGTTTATGATGATGTCACGGCAGTAGAGGCGGCGCAACTATGACGATCATCCTATAATCCCACCCACGTTGAGATGGCGCTAAACAGCAGTGGAAATGCAAGCGCAGAAAAGTAAAGCGAGTAGAGTCGAACTGTAACGTTCAGTGGAAAAGTGCCATATATATATCTCTTTACATTTAATTTTGTGACATTACATATTTTAGCCAGCAGGTAGTGGCAAAAGATAATTTTTGTATGTAATATGAGCCAGTTGGTGACGTGAAGTGTGCCAGTGTCAGTCAGTGTTTTCATTCATCAGCATTATGTGATCGTCCATATTTCTCCTACACTACTAAAGCTAGAAAATAGCTTTAAACGGCTTTAAACTTCAGCATTAAGGCTCATCACAGCTGAGTTTCCACTTCGGAGAGGACATACTGTTCAAAATGGCGGAGGAGATTGCGGTTTATGTGTGTGTGTGTGTGTGTGTGTGTGTGAGAGAGAGTAAGTATGTGTGTGTGAGTGTGTGTATGTGTGAGTGTGTGTTTGTGTGTGTGTGTGAGTGTGTGTGAGAGAGTGTGTGTGTATTTGTGTGTGAGTGTGTGTGTGTGTGTGAGAGTGTGCATGGGTGTGCTGTGTGTGTGTGAATGTGAGAGTGTGTGTATGTGTGAGTGTGTGAGTGTGTGTGTGTTGTGTGTGTGAGTGTGAATGTGTGTGTGTGTGTATGTGTTGCGTGTGTGAGTGAGTGTTTGTGTGTGTGTATGTGTGTGTGAGAGAGTGAGTGTTTGTGTGTTGTGTGTGTGTGTGTGTGTGTGAGTATGTGTGAGTGAGTGTGTGTGTGTGAGTGTGTATGTGTGTGAGTGTGTGTGAGAGAGAGTGAGTGTTTGTGTGTGTGTGTGTATGTGTGTGTGTGGATGTGTGAGTGAGTGTGTGTGTGTGTGTATGTGTGAGTGTGTGTGTGTGTGAGAGAGAGAGTGAGTGTTTGTGTGTTGTGTGTGTGTGAGAGAGTAAGTATGTGTGTGTGAGTGTGTGTATGTGTGAGTGTGTGTTTGTGTGTGTGTGTGAGTGTGTGTGAGAGAGTGTGTGTGTATTTGTGTGTGAGTGTGTGTGTGTTGTGTGTGTGAGTGTGAATGTGTGTGTGTGTGTGTATGTGTTGCGTGTGTGAGTGAGTGTTTGTGTGTGTGTTTGTGTGTTGTGTGTGTGAGTGTGTATGTGTGTGAGTGTGTGTGAGAGAGAGTGAGTGTTTGTGTGTGTGTGTGTATGTGTGAGTGTGTATGTGTGTGTGTGTATGTGTGAGTGTGTGTGTATGTGTGTGTGAGAGAGAGAGTGAGTGTTTGTGTGTTGTGTGTGTGTGAGTGAGTGTGTGTGTGTGTGAGTGTGCATGTGTGTGTTGTGTATGTGTGAGTGTGTATGTGTGTTTGTGTGAGTGTGTATGTGTGAGTGTGTGTGTGTGTTTATAATTATGAAGAAGAAAAAGATCAATATAAAATTAGAAATACAATTAATTAATTTGAAATAAAATGGCTATAAAAGGCAAGGAATTACTCTGAGCTAAATATTATTAAGCAAAAAAAAATAATGAAAACTATTATTTATGGTCTGCATTTTACCATACACTGCCACATTATTAATCACACATGTCTATACAAATCTATTTTATTTACATATTTAAAACAATTTGTACTAGTTATATTCTATTTATCCAGTCAGATCACATCTTTTGTACTCATTGTGAAGTGCATTTGTTACTTGTGGTGTTTATAGCCATTCACTGAAGTCAAAAACCTTGCAAATCCTCCCAAGGCCAATAAACAATTTTTATTCTGAAATATGAATATCCAGATTTAGATATCCAAAGTCAACAAGTAAAGCCAGACCTTACAGACCATCACAATGAAGATTCAAGCATCGCGTTCAATGCTGTTTTACTAAGCACACACTCATCTTAAACACCAACACTTCATTTGTGTGCAACAGGAAATCAATGAATGAGGTGGACGGATGTCCTCAATATCCGTGAGTAGAATAGGTCACGTGAATTAATAGTCTGCAAAGTATTTGCTGAGATCAGGTGAAAAGGGTGTATACATTTGTCAGAACACCTTAAATGTTCACATGTATTATGTAAACAACTTATCAGTGGACGATATCTGAGAGATTCCTCGTGGAAAATGGCCAACATCAACAAGAGTTTATAGACAATTACATCACAGCCTGTAGCACACAGTGACTCTATATATAGAAGCAAAACACACCCAACAATGGGGTCACATGGTGTGCTTGTTAAATTCAATGTTAAATGGCACTTTTTTTAGATGTTGGAGAGAGAGCGCACAGCTTTCACATTTCCGAGCCAGACATACACGACAGGCCTGACAATATTCTCTACGACTTTGCAGATGTCAAGTCCTGAGATAAAGCCGTTTTTAGTGGCTGACTAAAAAAGTTTTGATCATGTGTTCACAGCTGAGAGAGCGTGTAAGCTGTGATTGATCCATCAGTGAATGCCCAGATACAGTATAGATCATAACATCAGGACAGCTCGTATATTACGAAAACATCCGTGTATGGCCAATAGTAAGAATGCTTTGCAAAATATGATCATTTACTGACCAACTGGAACATTTTTGCTCATCTACTTTCAAATAGTCTCTTTGTTGTAGGATTGGTCAACTAGATTTTCTGAGAAGTGTTTGCTAGACTGTTGCTATGTGGTTGCTAAGGTGTTCTGTGTCTTTTTTAGCTTGTTGCTATGTGGTTGCTAAGGTGTTCTGAGTCTTTTTATTATGTTGCTATGTGGTTGCTAAGGTGTTCTGAGTCTTTTTTAGCATGTTGCTATGTGGTTGCTAAGGTGTTCTGAGCCTTTTTTAGCATGTTGGTATGTGGTTGCTAAGGTGTTCTGAGCCTTTTTTAGCATGTTGCTATGTGGTTTCTAAGGTGTTCTGAGTCTATTTTAGCATGTTGCTATGTGGTTGCTAAGGTGTCCTGAGTCTTTTTTAACATGTTGCTATGTGGTTGCTAAGGTGTCCTGAGTCTTTTTTAACATGTTGCTATGTGGTTGCTAAGGTGTTCTGAGTCTCTTTTAGCATGTTGCTATGTGGTTGCTAAGGTGTTCTGAGTCTTTTTATTATGTTGCTATGTGGTTGCTAAGGTGTTCTGAGCCTTTTTTAGCATGTTGCTATGTGTTTGCTAAGGTGTTTTGAGTCTTTTTTTTAGCATGTTGCTATGTGGTTGCTAAGGTGTCTGAGTCATTTTATTATGTTGCTATGTGGTTGCTAAGGTGTTCTGAGTCTTTTTAACATGTTACTATGTGGTTGATAAAGTGTTCTGAGTCTATTTTAGCATGTTGCTATGTGGTTGCTAAGGTGTTCTGAGCCTTTTTTAGCAAGTTGCTATGTGGTTCCTAAGGTGTTCTGAGTCTTTTTATTATGTTGCTATGTGGTTGCTAAGGTGTTCTGAGTCTTTTTATTATGTTGCTATGTGGTTGCTAAGGTGTTCTGAGCCTTTTTTAGCAAGTTGCTATGTGGTTCCTAAGGTGTTCTGAGTCTTTTTATTATGTTGCTATGTGGTTGCTAAGGTGTTCTGAGTCTTTTTATTATGTTGCTATGTGGTTGTTTACATTATGTAAATTAATTAGTAGAAATGCAAATTATAAATAAACCAAATAAATTCTAAATGAAATTATTTTACTGTAATAGTTTTAAATCATTCAGAGCTAAAAAAAAAATATTGACAATTATGCCCAACATTCACATTATCTCACATTATTCTTTGTTTTTTAATTCGGTCAAAAATGCAATTATTTATGATTATGATTATGTACCAGATTTATCTCCATACAAATCGTCCTATATACAAATTTATACTTTCAATTATATTTATAATATTTTAATTCTGTCTTTTTTTTTATTGACCTTCAGAGCAATGTTGTGTGTGGTTGCTAAGGTGTTCTGGGTTGTTGCTAGGGCATTTAGTACATATTTAATCACTTTGCTATCTGGTTGCTAAATTATAAATCTCAAGCAAGTATAAATGCTAGAAATTATAAATAATCTATTATAAATGAAATATATTTAATTTACTATAACAGTTTTAAATGATAGCAATGATTCGAAGCTTATATGGCTGACTTAATTGATTTATATTTATTATAATTCATATTTTCAAATATAATCAAATGACTATTCTGTATTAATTATATTTTTATTAATTTGTGATGTTAGGGCATTGAAGTGCTGTTGCTAAGGTGCTCGGAGTTGTTGTTTTTTTTTAGCATGTTGCTAAAGTAGAAATGCAACAAATTATAATTACATTATGAATACAACAATTTAACTATAGTTTTAAATATTAGCAATTATTTTGACCTAAAACTGTGTGTTAATTAGAATTAAAAATGATTTTGTAATTTATAATTGACATATTGTCTAATACACATATTTCCACCCATTTTTATTGTTTATGTTCTTTTATTCTGCCTATATACATGCAATAGTCCATTTACTTGTCACGATCTTTAGAGCAACTCCCATATGTGGTTGCTAAGGTATCTGGATGCAAGTCTATGAGGTTGTTCTCAAACATTTTATCTTTTGCCAAGCAAAAATTGCAATTCATAAGCTGTTAAACTTCCAAACCCTAAAGTATGAGAAAAGGAAAAGGGACGCTTGCCTTAGCAACCACACATGCCTTGCATTTTAAATGCATCAACCATTCAACAATTGATTTGTCTGGGACTCCACACAGGTTTAGTTGTGAAACCAGGTGCGAGATAGGTTTAATAACAAATCACAGGGTAAACACGGTGAGATGAAGACAGATGAAATGACACGGGCAATCAATAAACTGGAGGATATACTCAGGTAGGGTAGACTTCTCATGGTGACGATGGAACATCAAGGTGAGTAACCAGGTGAGTATAGTCCACGGTACTTTGGAGGACGAATTAGGCAGAGAAACTGGTAACAATATAACATTCAATAAGGGAGATCTTCAGGCCTTGAATAAACTTGGCAGGCAGGAAACCGCTGTATGGGAGCAGCACGGTCTAAAAGTAGTCCTAGGTGTGAGACTTGTCGGTGAACGGAGGTGAAAGTGGCCTATTTAAGCAATACCTTGATGAGTGAGCTGATTGAGTGCAGGTGTGGTGAATTAGAAATCGGATGAAGAGGAGCGTAACACCAAGGGATGTGGAGCGTCCAAGGGAGGCGTGACAGGTTTAAGGGTCATTTCAGAAACAGGATGGATTATACAAAGCTTTGCAAAGCAGTGGGCCGTCTAATGCACCGTATGGAAAGCCATCTTTTATGCCATATGAAGCATAAGCCTGTATGAATTTACCATACAAGAGGGACAACATAAGAAGGTCCCCCAACCTCCAGTGTGAGACACAAAGAGAATAAAAAAGCTCATGAATTTATAAAAGATTCATTTGAAATCTGCGGGGAGTGGACAGCACGGTGTACTCGCTAGACGTTTAGAAATTCATCTGAAGCCAGTGAGCTATTAAATGGACTTTGGAGTCCCCAAATACCAGCGTACGCCTGCATAATTACAGAGAAAGTTCTCTACGAACCAAATGTGCATTAATAGTGGATTGAAATGTGTTAAATGTTGCAGGGGCCGGGCCTTTGAAATGGTGGACTGTAGTCGAGCTACAGTGTTCATCTGTCTGTCCTTGGATACATGACACGATGTGTTATCGAACATTTGAAGGAAGGTACGATTTCAGATGTACTACAGGGTTTACGTGACATTTTAAAAAGGTTCATTAATGTTTTAGTTAGACTGAAATGTAACTATTAATGTGCATGTAAACATACTGACTGTAGCTCTGTGGCGCAATCAATGCTGACACATGCCGACCAGCCCCACATACCAAAATTGGGGAGTGTTGGGGAAACTAGTTTGTACTTTAAAGATTTAAAAAGAACTCAAATTTGGCCACTAATCGCAGGGTTGGTGGTTCGATTCCCGGCCCACATGACTCCACATGCTGAAGTGTCCTTGGGCAAGACACTGAACCCCAAGTTGCTCCCAATGGCAGGCTAGTGCCTTGCATGGCAGCTCTGCCGTCATTGGTGAGTGAGTGTGAATGTGTGAATTAGTCACAGTGTAAAGCGCTTTAAATACCGCTAATGTAAAAATAGTGCTATATAAGTTCAGACTATTTACCATTTGTAATGAAAATTTTAACATAATTTGTTTCGCACACATGGTCTCACTCACAGACACGCACAAACAGTCAAGTTAGGGTCTGTTCACACTGAACACACACTGGTGACCAAAAGTTTGGAATAATGTACAGATTGGCAGTTTCGGCAGGAAATTGGTCCTTTAATTGAACAAAGTGGCATTCAGCTGATCGCAAAGTATCATCAGGACATTACTGATGTAAAAAACAACACCATCACTATTTGAAAAAAAGTCATTTTTGATCAAATCTAGACAGCAGCCATAACTCCAACACCTTATCCTTGAGTAATCATGCTAAATTGATCATTTTGGTGCTAGAAAATCACTTGCCATTATATCAAACACAGTTGAAAGATATTTGGTTCATTAAATGAAGCTGAACGTTGTCTTTGTGTTTGTTTTTGAGTTGCAACAGTATGCAATAGACTGGCATGTATTAAGGTCAATATTAGGTCAAAAATGGCAAAAAAGAAACTTCTCTAGAAACTCAGTCAATCATTGTTTTGAGGAATGAAGGCGATACAATGCAAAGGTGTAACTACAGTCTTCAAAGACAAAGCACAACTGTCTCTAACAAGGACAGAAAGAGATGTGGAAGACCAGATGTGCAACTAAACAAGAGGATAAGTACATCAGAGTCTCTAGTTTGAGAAATAGACGCCTCACATGTCCTCCGCTGACAGCTTCATTGAATTCTACCCGCTCAACACCAGTTTCATGTACAACAGTAAAGAGAAGACTCAGGAGGACTTATGGGAAGAACTGCAAAGAAAATCACTTTTGAAACAGAAAAACAAAAAGAAAAGGTTTGAGTGGGCAAAGAAACACAGACATTGGACAACAGATAGTTGGAAAAGAGTGTTACGGATCTCAACCCCATTGAGCTTTTGTGGGATCAGCTAGACTGTAAGGTGCGTGAGAAGTGCCCGACAAGACAGACACATCTATGGCAAGTGCTACAGGAAGTGTGGGGTGAAAGGGCAAGTGCTACAGGAAGTGTGGGGTGAAAGGGCAAGTGCTACAGGAAGTGTGGGGTGAAAGGGCAAGTGCTACAGGAAGTGTGGGGTGAAAGGTCAAGTGCTACAGGAAGTGTGGGGTGAAAGGGCAAGTGCTACAGGAAGTGTGGGGTGAAAGGTCAAGTGCTACAGGAAGTGTGGGGTGAAAGGTCAAGTGCTACAGGAAGTGTGGGGTGAAAGGGCAAGTGCTACAGGAAGTGTGGGGTGAAAGGGCAAGTGCTACAGGAAGTGTGGGGTGAAAGGTCAAGTGCTACAGGAAGTGTGGGGTGAAAGGGCAAGTGCTACAGGAAGTGTGTGGTGAAAGGTCAAGTGCTACAGGAAGTGTGGGGTGAAAGGTCAAGTGCTACAGGAAGTGTGGGGTGAAAGGTCATCTGAGTATCTGGACAAATTGACCGCTAGAATAACAAGCATCTGCAAAGCTGTCATTGCTGCACATGGAGGATTTTTTGATGAGACCTCTTTGAAGTAGTTTAAGAAGTTTTGAACATTTTAAGCAAATTGTAATTTAAATTTTTCACATGATTAATGTCCCTGACTATACATTGTGATCCGTTGAATGCCACTTTGGTGAATAAAAGTACCAATTTCTTTCCGTAAGAGCAAAATCTGAACATTATTCCAAACTTTTGGCCGCAAGTGTATTTTTGAGAAGGCCATCAATAATATTCATTTGCTCTTTTTATGTAAATACATGCTGAAATTTGGTCTTTGACCTTTGCTCGGTGTCTCACATTTTCAATGTCTTGTGCAGGACTTCAAAGAAATGCAGTTACAGTGGCAATATGTGTGCTAACATGATTTTTGTGTGATAAAATCACTATCCCTGTAATCCCACAAAAATGACAATTTAAACAGCTTTACAGCTCAAATAATGGCAAGTTTTAACAGAATAATTAGTGTAAGTGCCTTTAAAAAAATTACATTTCTGATTTTAAACCCTCCAAAAATGGTCCCCATTCACTTCCATTGAAAGCTTCCATCCACATTCATTGTAAATGCATGGAAACAAACAACAAGTATTTTCTTTCAAATTTTGCCTTCTGTGTTATATGGAAGAAAGCAAGTCATACAGGGTTGCAACAACATCATGGTAATTTATTTTTGATTTTGGGGTGAACTATCACTTTAGCCTGAAGGCCCCTGTGTCCTGAAGTCAGAATATTCAACCCTGTAGAACTGCATAAGAAGCACTTTACAGTGAGCGAATGGATTCGACTTGCTTCTTACACCTTGAAGGTAAGACAGAGAATAAAGAAAAAGAAATAGGATACATGGAGAGTGAGGCGAGGATGCACAAACACATTAAACAGGCTTTACACTTTCGAGCAAGCATGACCTTTCCATTCTCTTTGTTTGAACGCTCTCCTTGATGACTTTCCAAGACGTCTCTTCAAAAAGTTGTCATGCTGCAAAAGAAAGATGGCCGACATACGAGACCTGTATGAGTTCCTGTAGAGGCCACGGTTGAGTGTTATTGACTTGTGCTGTTGCAGAACTCAAGAATTCAGGTTTAATTTTACTGCTGTGTCGTTTTTTTACACTCTCGCTCTTAAGAGTTGTCGAGTATATTTCAAAGGCATCAGTCCAGACAGCTTTGTTCTTTTCAATCCAACATATCGCAGACATGAGTGAAATTTAAGATGACATTTATTTGATGAATATAAAACAGAAAGGTAATGTCTCTCTTTGGCGTAGGCCCCGTCTGGCGGTCCGAAGGAGTTGTACTCAGAACCGTCATATCCTGCCGGAGATAGGAGGCAGGGGAGAGGAGCCTACGGGACGGGACTCAACATGTGGTGCTGGGGTGGTGGAGGTTGCAGCGTTAGCACACTGAAACAGCAATGTGATTATGAGCAGACTTATAAAGCAATGACTTACATGTGATTGGCTGGGAGTTACCCCGCTAATGGTGTGATGATGTACAGCTGCTAGTCTTCCGCTACATTTACGCTGTGCTCACATTTACTGTTGTTTAAGGGTTACTTCACCCAAAAATGCGCTAATTTTAATTTTAAACAGACTACATTTATTGCACTTTCTATTGTGGTTTTTTGTCCTTTCTGGAGCTTATCAGGCGTTGGTTAAGGGTTAAAGGTTAAGGGTTAAGGGTTAATGGTTAAGGGTTAGGTTGTATGGAAAAAAGAAGTGTAGATATTCTTAAAAATACTCAAAATGGGGTGAACTATTCCATTAAACTTTCCAGTGTCATAGCCTGAAACCATCTGTCTTTTTGAGCTAGATGTGAAAACTTCCAGCATAATCATTATTCTGACCTCAGGACTTATTCTTTATCATTCTGTTGCTCACCACAAACACAAAGCACAAATATTAATGACATTTGACTTATTTAAATGCCCCTCAAAAGAATTCATCATTCACATTCATGCAAAGCGAAAATTCATCAAGAGCGAATTACCATTCAATGTTAGACATTATCATTTGACTGTGCCAGTGCTTGACTAAAGACTGCCCCGCAGACATATGTTTAAATGAGCATGCCGAATAATAAAATGCATTAAGCGTCTATTTCAATGTCAACCCCAAATATAATAACATCAGCTGTCAAGGTTTCCTGCTTCAAAAATCCATTCAAAAATCGCTCAGTAGAGGAGCTTTTCTCTCGCTCAACAGAGCGTACAAAAACGTCAATATTTATTTCGAAGAGAGTGTACACCTGAAAAATGACTCCCGAACTCTCGGTCTGACTGTCAAAACTGAGGCTAATGATGTTTCAGAGATCAATGGTGAGGGAAGGCAGAACTATTAATAGTATTTACGACACATCTACATCCTCGGATTCTCTTTTGTGAAACCCAAGTGAACAGATTTGTAGCTTCACAGAACTGATTTCATTTGACCATAATTGATGAGCGACTGTGCCGTCTATTTGGTAAAGTTCATTAAAGTCACATGGTTCGTAAGATTAGGCCAGACATGCACTGTATAGTCTTCAGGACCCTTCATTTTATTCACATTTTGTTATGTTGCAGCCTTACGCTAAATGCTTTCAATTATTATTATTATTTTCACATCAAGCTACACTCCAAACGGCATAATGACAAAGCAAAAACAGGTTTGGCAAATTCAACTGATTGGGCGTGATTTGGAAAGGCTCTGTCTGTATAAGGTTATTATAGCTGAAAATGCATATCAGAGCAAAAACCAAGCTGTGAAGTCAAAGGAACGGCCTGCGGAGCTCAGAGACAGGATTGTGTTGAGGCGCAGATCTGGGGAAGGCATTGAAGGTTCCCAAGAGCACAGTAGCCTCCATAATTCTTAAATGGATGAAGTTTGGAACAACCAGGACTCTTCCTAGAGCTGACCGCCCCGGCCAAACTGAGCAATCGGTGGAGAAGGGGCTTGGGAAGAGAGGTGAACAAGAACCCGACGGTCAATCTGGTTGAGCTCCAGAGATCATGTGTGGAGACGGGAGAAACTTGCAGAAGGACGACCATCACTGTCTGGATCGAACAAAGTCTACAGTAACTCAGATAAACACTCTGTACATTTGTGGCGAGAAGAATAATGTAATAATGTAAAAATGTTGCTTTGTATCTTTGTATATTAATTTGAACTTTTTATCTTGCAATTCTGAGAAATAAAGTTGAAATTGCAAGATAAAAAGTTAAACTTGTGAGATATACAGTAGTTCAGGGCTGGACTGGTAATCTGGCATACCGGGTATTTCCC
Organism: Moxostoma hubbsi; assembly: GCA_032164185.1. Classification (NCBI taxonomy): domain Eukaryota; kingdom Metazoa; phylum Chordata; class Actinopteri; order Cypriniformes; family Catostomidae; genus Moxostoma; species Moxostoma hubbsi. The sequence continues at coordinate 20,779,796 of JAVLUX010000048.1, forward strand.
CGGTGGGCCGAGGCACTTTGTGGCCGATCAGGGGTGGACTGGACATCGGGAGAACCAAGCGGGCCGGTGGGTCGGCCGTGAAATGGGCCGAATGGGCCGTGATAAGCTAAAATGAGGCACCGCATTATGCAGGACAGACCACAGAACGGCACCACGTTATGCCCCCCACCCCACCGCCCGATTTATCTTCCCAGTCCAGCCCTGCTGTAGTTGCAATTGCAAGTTATAAAGCCAAAACTGCATTCTCATATAAAAATTGCAATTGGTTGTGCTTATTTTTGCAAGTATGCCATTATATCTTACAATTATGAGATATAAAATAGCAATTGTAAAATATGAAGTCCCAATTGCACGATATAAACTTAAAAGTAAGAATTCTGATCAGTGGTATGGCCAAGGATGGGCCGGGGAGTGCCTGGTCCAGGACCCAGACTATTACTCGACTTCAAGTAATCTCTCTCTCTCACTCTATCTATCTATCTATCTATCTATCTATCTATCTATCTATCTATCTATCTCTCTCTCTCTCTCTCTCTCTCTCTCTCTCTCTCTCTCTCTATATATATATATATATATATATGCCACTGGGGTGAAATATACCTAATTCAAGATATATTGTCTGAAAACAATTCGTAATATTTTTCACAATTTTGCTTCTCATGTAAATGTATCTTATATAAATGACACAATTTGATATTTTTACTGGAAAACATCATGTACACCAATAAATACAAAGATGTTTGAAGTTGCATATCGTACAATGTTTTTGTCATCTCGAGTTGTGTAACTCCATGTTTCCGCACAGCCCATCGTTCACAAATGCTAATGACAAGGCAGTGAGTGAACAAAATGTTTTTCTTTCTAACTTTGCCAAAGTTATTTTGTCATTTCACTGGCAGGCCTCCGTACCCATGGGCTTTCTCTCTCTCTCTCTCTCTCTCTCTCTCGACGGTCGATGACAGATCGCCCAAACTAAAGACCCATGCTTCAAAAAATCCTTAGTTTCTCCTCCATGACTCACATGTACCTGAAGTTAAAAAATAACGCCAGCTCGACTCGCGCACCCGCAGATGCAGCATTGTAATAACAGCTAAAGCTCTTTCATTCATTTGTCATGTAACACCTTTTGCTAAAATGACTTGAGGCGAGACCAAAATGTAAGCACAGCATAAAAATTGAAATACTAACAGGAAAGCGCCCTCCGGCTGACAGGTGACACCCACCGAGCCACACGGGTGACGTGATTTAGATTCACACTTGACTTTCATCCCATTAGTTCATTTGTGTTTTAATAACTATTGATGTGGTATCAACTGCTGTGCTTGATTAAGGGAGTGCGTCGTAACAAAAACGTGATAGGAAACACAACTCAAGATTCACAACAGGAATAGTTTAAAGAGGTATTGTACGATTTAATTAGTACATACAATATAATTAGTATTATTTTATACAATTATATCATTTAGTATCATACATTAGTCCATCTAGGTCATAAATTAAAGGGACAGTTCACCCAAAAATGATAATTCTCTCATGATTTACTCACCCTCATCCCATCCCAGATGTGTATGACTTTCTTTCTTCTGCAGAACACAAATGAAGATATTTAGAAGAATATTTCAGCTCTGCAGGTGACCGAAACTTTAAAGCTCCAAAAGCACATAAAGGCATCGTAAAAGTCATTTCCATTTTTGGGTGAACTATCCCTTTAAATGGCGGCTCGGGCCCACGGAAAGCAACAAAACGGCACCAAAATTTAACATATGGGGGCAAATAAATGCTCTCATAATGAGTTCTTCAGTGTATTATTTGTAAAATCTGATATATTTCTTTATAATTCTTTCTACATGTTATAGCATAAAACCTACTGAATTAATGAATTAATTAAATTCAAGTGACATTAATTAATTATTTTTTTCTCCGATTTGACAACAAATGCCCCCATAAAGGTGCACAAATACCCCTAAAAAATTGCCCCTTAATTCAAAAATACCTTTTTTGTCACTGGTTTAAATAATATATCATTATTGATTATAAATGTGAGCGCAGTGTAGTTCTAGCGGGAAGACTAGCAGCTGTACATCATCACCATCAGCACCATTAGCGGGGTAATTCCCAGCCAATCACATGTAAGCCGTTGCTTTATAAGTCTGCTTACAATATTCACATTGCAACCTCCTCCACCCCAGCACCACCTGTTGAGTCCCGTCCCGCACGGGGGTAGGCTCCTCGCCCCTGCCTCCTATCTCCGGCAGGATATGACGGTTCTGAGTACAACTCCCTCGGACCGCCAGACGGGGCTTACGCCAAAGAGAGACGTTACTTTTCTGTTTTATATTCATCAAATAAATGTCATCTTAAACCGCACTCAAGCCTGCGAGTCTTCCCGATAGAAAACACATTTTATCGATGCATACCGACTACGTGAATAACAAAGAAATATTGACAAAATTCACTTATAGCAAGAATATGTAACGCAAAACTAAAGTAAACTAAAGCCTGTTGGCTATTCCCGCCCTTTGATACGCCCCACCCAGACTTCCTGTTTCAACAGGAAGTGGCTTTAGTGGCTTCAGGAACTACACTCCTAAAGCCACTTCATGACGTCTTTAAAACCTATTTTGTAAATCTGGGTAGCATTTGTAAAACACAATTGGCAGGCTGACAAAACCACATTTTGTTTTTCATTTACGGCGGTAAATGCAACTTTAATTAAACATTGTGTAGCTTTATAAAGCAGAACGCAAGCTTTAGTTCAAAGTTACCCGAGCATCAAAACCTTCTAGAAACATCTTCTCAAAACGGCATTAAAAATGCCTTTTGTCTTTGACAAGGCCTTAATGTTGTTTGTTTAGTATGTGCACTTGCATGCAAAGCGATGGCAGTCCTACGGGAGAAGACGTCAATGTTTGTGAAACAACCCGCTGTTGTTGTTTTTACCGTCTTTCGATGACACTGAATGTTCATTTTTACATTTACTGAGGAAACACGAGTGGCACTTGCTCACTTGCTCATGGTTTGCTGGTCTTGAACGACTAACATGTGGCCAAAATCCTTCTAAAACCAGCCACACAAATAGGCCTAACCAGACCATCGAAGCACTTCAGAAAAAGGAGAGACTACTGAGACGTGCGAGTCATCTCTCCCTTGCCATAACTATTGAAACGACCCAAAAAAACAGCTTTTTTCCCCCACCTCTTTCCATTCTGTTGAGCTGTTGAGTGTTCTTGGTGAGGAACTGTGAGCCGGTCCAATTCAGATGTACCTGTTTCCTCAAGACAACAAGCTGTACTGTCAGAGCTGTACACATTTTCACTTCTCTTTTGCCACCTCTCCTTCTATAAATAATTTGTTTGTTTCCTGCTTTGCCATCCTGGCTGGCTGTCCTGAGGAAATGACACATACAGGCCGAGATGAATACAAGTTATTAAAACACTTTGTCTCCAACTCATATTTCCTAACACTCATCTCTTTTGTTCTTGGGCTTCCTCGTCTTATAGAATCACACTACTATACCAACATGTTTGCGAAATGATTTGAACATGGCTCGGAAATGTATGAAATGAACCCTAGAGGCGCTACAACAACAATTACTTTCCGCCCTTTTCCTCACACGATGCTACCTATTGACATGTAAACACTTGACATGTAGCGTCTCTTTTGAATGTTTTCATTGCATTATCAACTTCATTTACAAGCGCGATTACATTGCACGGAAGATCAACTGATCTTACATTTGCTTTTATGACACTCTCGGTTAGGTTTAGGGTAGGGAGGTCGGTTTTGTTAATTTTGTTGACGAGCATTAACATTAAAAACCTCATCTGTTTGGGAGATATTTTAACTCACTTTTAGCGCCACACGGTGGACATTTCACCTCAGAACTGCCGTGACGCGTGTAATGAGTCACGAAACATAATTTGCATGCATTCAAATATGGTGCATCGCAACGCGTCGTCAAGTTTTGAAATTGCAAACGTCATAAACTACAAACAACAAGTGAGGGTAAGTAAATGACAGAACTTTTATTTTTGAACATACTATTCATTTAAAAGAGACAATATTGAACACTTCAGTAGCATTTCGATTTACACACTTATAATGTTAGTCAAGGTTTCTTGAACCATAAAACTAGTTTAGCTAACAAATGTGTTAAGGGCTGTTTAGACCCAAAGTGTCCTCCTCGCGTGAAAAACAAAACAAAAAACCAGACGCGGCGCCACAAATCAGGTGTTTCGAGACTACATCATGTTCATCGGCCATCGTGCATTTACGCATACACAATTGCACTGTACACTGGATAGGTGCTAAAACGTACAATATGGACATATTAACCGCATCTAACGCGTAAACGTTTTTAGACAGCTCAAACCGTTTTAGAAGCTAAAAATATTTACAAATCTTTTCTATTATAAACATTTTTGTACAGTTACATTTTATTACTTTATAGATATAAACCCAACCCCTAAATCTTATTAAACTATTATTTTGATTTTTTTGAGCCACTTTAATAATCATTTTAGGGTGCATTTTTTTCCTATTCTGAAAAGTCCTTTTGTGTCTGTAACACGGGGTCAGGATGGGCAAGGAGGAGGCGAGAACCGGCTTGTCAATATAAATAATATTTTAATGAGAACTTTAAGTACAAAAACACACACAACGGACATGTCCGGGATTGAGCTCTCTCTCTCGAACCGTCGTCACCGGCCGCCTTTATCCCTCGCGATACATTTCTATCAGGAAGACTCGCAGACTTGAGTGAGATTTACGATGACATTTATATGATGAATATAAAACAGAAAAGTGTCTCTCTTTGGCGTAGGCCCCGTCTGGCGGTCCGAAGAATTTGTACTCGGAACCGTCATATCCTGCCAGAGATAGGAGGCAGGGGCGAGGAGCCTACGGGACGGGACTCAACAGGTGGTGCTGGGGTGGAGGAGGTTGCTGTGTTAGCACACTGAAACAGCAATGTGATCGATTGTGAGCAGACTTATAAAGCAACGACTTACATGTGATTGGCTGGGAGTTACCCCGCTAATGGTGTGATGATGTACAGCTGCTAGTCTTCCCGCTAGAACTACTCTGCGCTCACATTTACTGCTGTTTAAGGGTTACTTCACCCAAAAATGTGTTAATTTTCATTTTTAATTCATAAAATGTATACTTAAAACAACTTATAATTAACATCAATATATATAATAATATTCTGCCAACTAATATATTTAATTTGCCTAACTATAAACTATTTATGGTTTCCAAGCAACATAAAATCCAACACGGGAAGTCAGCATGTTGTTTCTGAGAGTTTTGCATTATCAGTAACGAGAGAGATTCAGAAGTTGCAATTTTTCATAATATTATTCAACATAATATTTTTACTTCACTAATGGTTGAGTTTAGGTTTGGGCATTCAGTTTATAAAATAAGCATTTATCTTCATTGTTTTACAGCCTGTGCTGTTTAAAACAACTCACTTTTGGCGCCCCTCTGTGGACATTTCACCAGGAAAATGAAGCTAACACGTACCCATATGCCCAACAACACTTACCGCTTTAGCCACTGGGGGCAGTGAATCACATTTCGGTAAGCACAGCCCAATTTCAGCTTATGAAAAGTAAACCTACTGAGATCAGTCTTGACAATCAAAGGTGTTTTACAACAGCTTCAAATATGTGTAATCCTCTCAGATTGTAGAATCGTAACGATCCATTTTATCATTAATTTTAAAACGTTTTCGCCACTCAAAAAGTTCAGCTGTCTTGGAATGGTAAATGCAACAAAAATGTCTATATTCCAGATATGATTAATTACATAGACCACAAACCGACCTCACGGTTTCGTAAATAAGAATTACAATGTTTTGGGGCAAAATTGCCCTGAGATTCAACAACATTAGCGGCCTCCATTTGCTGGAGAAAATCTTCAGAACCCGTTGAAGCGACGAGGTCGTTTGTTGACATTCAGAGCAGAAGCTGTGATTGAGAGCTCCAGTAATTGCCTCTGAAAGCAGTCGAACGTTTTCAACGGGAGTTAAAGCAACGGCTGAACTCATAACTTGCTCAACCATGTAAAGATCCCGGCACACTAGAAGCCCGTTACATTAAGTTGATAATCACTTTCCCCTCTTTCATCTTTGTTATTTTGCGTTATTTAGGGAACTCCACACCACATGGGGCAAAGAAATGCAAAACCTTCAGATGAAAAAAATAACATATTGTCAACAGACAGCAAGAGTGAGGCGTTCATGCTCCACTAGACTCAATTATAATTGACTTTACTGATTCCTAAACATTAAAAGAGGCCAAACATGATGCTTATTCAGCCATAGCCATGATGGGAGATTTTGAAAGGCTTGAAGATATTTGGCTCGCTTCTCAAGTGCCGTATTGAGAATTACAGCGAAAACTATTGAGGTAACTTTAATTAACCATTTAATAAACCATTCACCCTAACGAAAAACCATTAAACTTTCATTAGATTACTTTATACTTACAGATAGATCTGCGAGATGTAGCTAAAATTAAATCTCTATATTTTCAGCCAATATTTAGGAATATTTATGTATATTTGCTCTGAAATGGCTTAAAAGGGTGATGTTTTTTCAACCAAACAGTAAAGTAAATTATAAAAGTTTAATGCATGAATTTAAATACATTTAATATGTAGTTTAAAAAATAATCAAGGCATATTTTCTAAAGTTTATCATTAAAATAACACAAGAATGATAATTCATCATTAACCAATATAACATTACATAGTTGTAAACAACATTCATCTACATATATTTTTACTGACATATTTTAATATATGAAATGCAAAGACTTCTGTGAAAATGTTTTGTTGTTGTTGTTGTTGATGTTGATGCAAGTGAATCATTGAATCTGAAACAGATTGAAGCGTACAGTTTGTTTCACAGAAATGAATCGAAATTATCAACCAATGACATTTTTGAACGTTGATTAAAAAATGTCCTCGTTAAGATAGAGACAAGAAAATATCGGAAAGCATCAGAAATGCAATCGATTGCGATCAATTAAAAAGTGCATTAAAATCAATGGCCGTTCCCAGGTTGGCAAGCATCGCCTTGTTCCCCTGTCTAGGGTAACTATAAGGATTCCGGCGACTTTATGGGGCATTGGGGAATGGTATGTGCAGTCTGATACAGCTGGTCGTTTTGGCATGTCAAGTACCTCCCCGCTCCTGTGGCAGCAGTACACGTACACGGCTCAGCACATGGCGTGATTTAAATTGGACCCCTAGTGTCGGAACGTCTAGGTTACGGATGTACCTCCGTTCCCTGATGGAAGGAACGAGACGTTGTGTCCTCCCGGCCACATCGTTGAGCCGAGCCACTGTTGTGGCCGGACCATTTCCAGCTCCTCAGAAAAATCCTGAATGAAACAGACTTATTTCACCGCCTTTATACCAGTATGTCCGGGGGCGGGACATGCAAATTCTGTCTGCCAACTTCTCATTGGCCTTTTTTCATAGATCAGAGGTACTCACAGCATGTGGAGGCTCATGCTACTCTCTACGATCCACTCACAATTTACCACATGCCCCATTGAGAGCGAGAACCACTAATCACCACCATGAGGAGGTTACCCCATGTGACTCTACCCTCCCTAGCAACCAGGCCAATTTGGTTGCTAAGGAGACCTGGCTGGAGTCACTCTCCACACCCTAGATTCAAACTCACGACTCCATGGGTGGTATTTGGGGTCAATCCATGCTTAGCTACCAAGGCCCCCAAATAGGGTCAATTTAGATTTTATGTTGACTTGCATGTAGATGCCACAAAGCTGCATTTTTCTGTCTAAGCAAAAATTACAACCTGGCTTTCTTGTTAGAATATGCAGTACTTGTTGTCTCAACACTCCTACAGTAGCTACTTGAACTTTAGTCATTTTTGCACCATATTATTTAATAGTGCTATTTATACTCAGCGAAGTCTGAAAGCACTTGGATGTCCCAACCTTCCCTGCAGGCGTCTGGACCCATTAGCTACAGTCTCACCAAACAGACTCTGAAAGAGTCAACCAGACAGATCTCAAAGTGAACTCAAACATTATTTATTTGAATTCTTCCAAGATCAAATGATCTGAGCTACGCTATCTAAATTAATGCTACAGCTCTACTGTCAACAACTGACTCATTTGTGTCCACATTTAATCCTCTCAGTGACCTTTAGGAGAAACATCTGAGACAAAGTTGATACTTCAATGATATCCAGAAAATCTTCAAAGCCATTTTAAAAAAAAAACTAAAACAAGGCATTTCAATCTCATGCTACAAGTGGAAGGCAGCGTTTATCGACCGATTGTTTCTGGGTAAAGATGAGCAACATCAACTCTGCGTACACATCAAGGTTGCCGTACCTTGACACATGCTTTGAATGTTTCTTTTTTGAGCGTACCTTCATTTTCCAAGAACTGCATCACATGGAAAGCCGCTCTGACACTCTGTAATCCCTCTTTCATGCATAGGCAGTGTCTGCTCTCGGAGAGCCCTCGAAACTCTGCTGATATCGGCAAAAAATAAATATTCTGAAGACTATTTTTAAGTGCACTCTCAAACCTGCCCTGAGCTACTGTACATCTCATTGCATACTTAGAATACACCAGTTTCTTACTGAGCCAAAAACATTGTAAACCTGTGAATCAGGGTCGTTACTAAGCAGTACAGAATGTACAAAGTACATTAAATATTAAAAATAAAGATAAAATGTTACATATACAGTATATATATGTATATATATATATATATATATATATATATATATATATATATATATATATATATATATATATATATATATATTTAACCATCAATATTATAATATAAAATTACGATATTTAATTTTTTAAATATACCGAATACTGTTTTATATATGATTTGTCACTAGGAACTATGCACTAACTTATACATTTATAAAACTCTAAATGTATTCATTTTTATTTTAAATCTGTATAATAGTATTAGAAATGAATTTGATGAGTTCTGTGAAGATTTGCAGTATTATTTCATTTGTGTCAATCTTAAACGTTAAATCCTGTTTGATAAAATTGGAAATAAATTATCATTTAATGATGCACTTCGATAAAACATGGAAATCAAGGTAACACAATAAGTTTCTATGTGTTGATATGAATTAAAATGAACTAACAAGAAACAATGTTTATTATAGTATTTATTAACCTTGGTTCATGTATATCATAATCATATATAATAATAATAATAAATATAGCTGCAAGCAGCAATTGTCGGGGTTCAAGCCTTTTAAGAACTTTCAAAGTATGCAAAAATGGTATGTATTTGTATATGTACTTTGTAAATTGCTGAACTTGCAAACTGGTGTGAAATATGTACATTTTAACTGGTATAAAGCCATAAAGCACCCAATCTCCAAAAAGGTTTTATTTTAGGAATTATAGGCTTTTTGATACACTTGGTCAAACCCACATGATAAATGCAACCCCTAAATAACTATTTATTTGATAATTACTGACCTAGAGAGTTCTAGATGTAGTTCAAAATAGCAGGTAAAATTGGATAATGTACAATAATGTGCACAACATTTATACAGCCATTTTGCTGAAACTGATTGGCTGCTGGAGGCCATGTTTTTCCAGGGAGTCATATTGTAGAATATGTTATCATTTGGCCCCTACAAGATGCACTTTAATTTCATATGAACTTCATTCATACAGTTGCAGAGTTAATGGCATTTTTTTTCCGTAGTGCCCCCTAAAGGCAACATTTTTCGTGACTTGGCGTGCATCCTCAGAATGTGCTGTTGTCTATGTGTATCAAGTTTCGTAACATTTGGCCTTTTCATTTGGTAGATATTGGTCAATACATACAAAATAGGTGATGTCTGACCAATTTGTTAGCTTATATCTTTGCAACACTTCAACGAATCAAAATTCCATTGACACATTTTTGTCAGGAGGGTTCATAGTAGCAGTCACACCCCAATTTTTGTGCGAATCAGACATACGGCCTAGGAGGAGTTAGAAAAAGTTCATTTTTCAAATTATGCAAATTAGTGCAAAAATGTTCATGATGGAAATAAAATCAGAGATATACGTTTTGTTCTTCTTGAGGAATCCAATGATGTTAGACACTTGACTGTGCAACAAATGGTTTAGGAGTTATGGGCCAAAACTTAAACATGGTCACTATAGCACCACCTTGAGGCCGATCGGGCCAAAACTTTGTTACACTGTAGTACTCTGGGGGACTACCTTCCTTCAAAGTTTCAGCTCTCTATGACTTACGGTTTGGTCTGCACAATCGGTTTTATGGCAGAATAATAATAATAAAAATCCTTACAATTACAATAGGGTTTCAGTCCTTCGGGTTTGAACCCCTAATAAATGTATTAGCATATGCAAAAATAAACCACAATGACTGCTCGAATCGCTTCCTGTCTGGCAGACATCTCGGCCTGGTTGAAGGAACACCACCTGCAACTCAACCCAGCCAAGACTGAACTCCTTGTCTTTCCAGCCAACCCTGATGTTGAACACAACATCACCGTGCAGCTGGGTCCAACTACAGTGTCGCCTTCCAAAATAGTCAGAAATCTAGGGGTAACCATTGATAACAAACTAAATTTGAAAGACTGGAATATCATGTAGATTTACATTCTACAATATCAGGAAGATAAGACCCTTACTCTTTGAACATGCCACACAACTGCTTGTTCAGTCACTTGTCATCACTAGACTGGACTACTGTAATGCTCTCTTTGCATGCCTTCCTGCATGTGCTATTAGACCTCTGCAAATGATCCAGAATGCAGCAGCACGTCTGGTCTTTAATGAACCATAAAGAGCACATGTTACACCACTCTTTGTCTCTCTCCACTGGCTGCCGGTTGATGCATGTATTAAATTCAAGGTTCTGATGCTGGCATACAGAACAGTCACTGGGTCTGCACCAGCATACCTAAAAACATTTATGCAGATCTACGTTCCCACCAGAAGTCTGCGGTCGGCTAAGGAACGTCACCTTGTCGTACCAAAACAAAGAGGCACCAAAACACTTTCCCGGACTTTCAGATTCATCATACCACGTTGGTGGAATGACCTTCCCAACTCAATCCGTGAAGCTGACTCACTCTCTGTCTTTAAAAACGACTTAAAACACATCTTTTCCAAGAGCACTTAACCAGTCGCTAGATACAAAATAAATAAATACATTTGTTGCATTTTAATCGGTTTTGTATACTATTCTGATGCTAGTGAAACTGTAATATGGCACTTTTCGTACCACTGTCTCCTTAAGATGATTCACTTATGTTTTCCTCTTTTGTAAGTCGCTTTGGATAAAAGCGTCTGCCAAATGAATAAATGTAAATATAATTAATTACAGCAAATTTTAGTGCCTGAGCTTGTAGTCTGCTGGACCCTTTAAAAAAATACCTTAAGTTACAACACATGGATATTTATTTTTTTATAAGTTACAGAGTTCAAAATGTTCTGCATGACAGGAACGAGCCATCCGTCCAAACGCTGAACATGCACAGACTCTTAAGTCGACTGCAAGTGCTTAATGTATTTTTTGTTGGTATTAGCACAATGTTGCAGCAAGTTAAAGTTATACAGTTGCCATGGCAAAGTCATAAAAGACACAACTACACTTGATATAGTATGAGCATATTACATTTACATATTCTGTTAGAGTGTAAGAATGTTTCACTAGAGTATCGAGAGGACAGTAAAGTCACTTCAATAATGGAAAGTGTATTTTAAATTAGAAAAAGACATTTAGTGCTATGCATTAACTGTAAATGCAATAAAACTAGAGTGTCTTAAAGGTTACTAAAGCACCACACAGCATAAATATATTTATATAGAGGCTGGATTTTAAGAGGTAGAAGCAGCAAAGATGTGTAATGTTTATTATCTTTCTGAAAAAGACCAGCTTAAACCAGCCTAAGCAGGTTTTAGCTGGTCTACCTGCCAGGCCAAGCTGAAAAGTGCACAGAAGATCTCTAAAACCAGCGATCAAAGTGAACAAATCAAAATTACTAAAAGTATATTGGCACTTTAATTCAGTTACATAAAATAAAGTGACTAATTATTTGTATGTAATTATGTTCAATGCAACAAACTGTTCGTAAAACCATTCTTACATAAATTGCTGCATTCAATATGACAAATTGATCGTAAAGACATTGGGCCTTATCCATAAAACACAAGTGGAATAAATTTGTGTGGAAATCGTTAGTAAAATCGTTATGTAAGTTTTCGCATTCAATTAAAGGGGATAATTTAAGTAAGAATGCATTTTCCCGCTACTTATTTTTGATCATGTTTCATGAATTAGGCCCATTCTTTCGTAAATCTTTGCATTCAATTCAATACAACACGTTTTTCGTAAAACCTTTCACATGAATAGTTGCAATTCGTTGCATTCAATTCAATGCAACACATTTTTCGTAAAACCTTTCACGTAAATAGTTGCAATTCATTGCATTCAATTCAATGCAACTAATTTTTCGTAAAACCTTTCACATAAATAGTTGCAATTCGTTGCATTCAATTCAATGCAACAAATGTTTCGTAAAAACTTTCACGTGAATAGTTGCAATTTATTGCATTCAATTCAATGCAACTAATTTTTCATAAAACCTTTCACGTGAATAGTTGCAGTTCGTTGCATTCAATTCAATGCAACTAATTTTTCATAAAACCTTTCACGTAAATAGTTGCAGTTCTTTGTATTCAATTCAATGCAACTAATTTTTCATAAAACCTTTCACGTAAATAGTTGCAGTTCTTTGCATTCAATTCAATGCAACTAATTTTTCATAAACCTTTCACGTAAATAGTTGCGATTTGTTGCATTCAATTCAGTGCAACTAATTTTTCATAAAACCTCTCACGTGAATAGTTTCAATTCTTTGCATTAAATTCAATGCAACTAATTTTTCATAAAACCTTTCACGTAAATAGTTGCGATTTGTTGCATTCAATTCAATGCAACTAATTTTCCATGAAAACTTTCACGTAAATAGTTGCGATTCGTTGCATTCAATTCAGTGCAACTAATTTTTCATAAAACCTCTCACGTAAATAGTTGCAATTCATTGCATTCAATTCAATGCAACTAATTTTTCGTAAAACCTTTCACATAAATAGTTGCAGTTCGTTGCATTCAATTCAATGCAACAAATGTTTCGTAAAAACTTTCACATAAATAGTTGCAGTTCGTTGCATTCAATTCAATGCAACTAATTTTTCGTAAAACCTTTCACATAAATAGTTGCAGTTCGTTGCATTCAATTCAATGCAACAAATTTTTCGTAAAACCTTTCACATAAATAGTTGCAGTTCGTTGCATTCAATTCAATGCAACAAATGTTTCGTAAAAACTTTCACGTGAATAGTTGCAATTTATTGCATTCAATTCAATGCAACTAATTTTTCATAAAACCTTTCACGTAAATAGTTGCAGTTCTTTGTATTCAATTCAATGCAACTAATTTTTCATAAAACCTTTCACGTAAATAGTTGCAGTTCTTTGCATTCAATTCAATGCAACACATTTTTTACAAACTGTATTTGTTTTAAACCACAAACAAGCGAACAAAGTAACAAACAAAATCAAAGTCAAACCTTTCCCGTCATATTACGATTAAGAGCTATTGCTAAATTAAATCGAGTTCTAATCGATATTCTACAGCTCTTTTTCATATTTACTGTGCACTTGGATAGATATTTCTTATTTTGTCCCTAAATGATCCTTAATTCCTATGCAACGTTTGTGGGGGGAAAAATAGCAGAGAATCAAATCTTTCATCCTGTTAGCAAAGCTGTTACACTAATGCCCTGCAATCAAATGAATAAATAATTTCCAAACAATTAGAGCTCTCTCAGACAATTTAGACATGGCTGTTTTTTATACAGCAGCAATTATCCGAGTGCTCCTGTGTCTAAGTGATTTTCTTGAGAGCGCACCTCACCGCTGCAATGGAAGGTAAATAAAAGCTAGTCAAACTCATAGAGGCGGCAGACAATACCTCAGGATTATGAAAAGTGGAGAGGGCGTAATTCTCTTACAGAGTGATAAAAGAGAGAAATTGCACTATTGTTTGATCATATTCCGCCCTCTATTATTGGAAATGCAAGGGTTACGATATGTTCTGGTTCTATGTCAGGAAATTGTGCAATCCTCGCAACAAAGGTTTATTAAATAATGCAGGAAAATATTCTACAATTATAATTTTGTTGTTTTTTTGGAGATGTGGCACAGTAAATAGCACATTTCCCTGCTCATTAAAACAGGCTTTCTAAGGCTGGTTCAAGCTGGTTTTGATGGTGGAAAAGCCCGAGCAAGACAGTTTTCAGTTGGTTTCACAATGTATTTAATTTCCCTGCTGTAATAATGGTGGTTTTTAACCGGTTGACGCCAGTTTAGCTGGTTTTCAAGCTGGTCTTCAGCTGGTATCACAATGTATGTGATTTTAAAATAAATAAAAACAAACGCCTTTTTAACTGGCCTAGGTATCTTGCTGGTTTTAGCTGGTTTAAGCAGTTTTCAAGCCTGGCCAAGTTGGTCTTCAACTGGTCTTACAATTTATTTGGTTTCCCTGCAGATGAAATGAAAACATCTTAAACCAGCCTGTGGTTTATTGTACAGTGCACAGTGGTTTGCTGGTTTTATCTGGTTTAACCTGGTTTAGCAGGTGTTCGACCTGGCCTGAGCTGGTCTTCAGCTGGTCTCACGCTGTATTTAATATCTTTGCTGAAAAAAACAAAAAAAAAAACGTTTTAAACCGGCTTAAGGTAGTTCACTGGTCTTTGCTGGTTTATGTCATTTTAGCTGGTTTCCCATCCTGAACAGCTGACACATGCCCAAAAATCATCAGACTAGATCCACATGACGAGTCGACACCAGTCAAAACCAGTTGGGTGCTCGGTTCAGACCAGCAAAGCCACCTCAGGTCTATTTAAACTGTTTGAATCCAGCAGTATAACCGTGGTTTTGCCCAAAATTAGGAAAAATTCACTGTTGGATCCCTGGAGTCGGCTTAAAAAAGTGCATCTGACATTGACAGTAGTTCAACAGGGCCTCCATCTGCACTGGACTCCCACAGGACTCTTTTACCCAGCAAACCCTCCTGACTGCGGCTGGACCGCTGCGCTCCACATTCAGCCATTCAGCCGTTTGACTTCCGTTCTCCTCTTCTGCTCCCACGAGGCTCCGCGAGGCACTGACAAATGTGCGCTCGCGCTTCTCAGCCTGACTGTTTCATTTGTTTTATGCGACTCCCTCGGTAACACTTTAAATAACTACTGAATTTAAGCCGACAGGACAAAACACCTTCAAATCAACGAAAATGAAGACAAGAGTTCACCTAAAAAGGACATTTCTGCCATTTTTCCTCACTCTCGTGTCATTTCAAACCACAAGCAGTTTTCTGACTTGCAGTAGAAACGTTTGAAGACAGTCCATACGGACCACGTCAAGCTACAAAATGGACAGCAAAGACAAAATAGCACAATTAATGTGCAACAATGTAGTTCATACGAAGTCTTCTAAAGCCACTGACACGTGACCACAAGCACACGTCTTGTGTGAACGAGCCCTCAGCATGCTGCTTTACTTGTGATGCAAACGGATGTGAGCTAGTCTGCATGATCGCCATTAATCAGTCTGTTGGCTTC
This sequence comes from Moxostoma hubbsi, assembly GCA_032164185.1. Taxonomy (NCBI): domain Eukaryota; kingdom Metazoa; phylum Chordata; class Actinopteri; order Cypriniformes; family Catostomidae; genus Moxostoma; species Moxostoma hubbsi. Next base: position 20,795,476 of record JAVLUX010000048.1, read on the forward strand.
CCAGTGTAGATGCTTTTCTGACTGATAGGCTCAATTTTCCTGACCTTGGCTTCCCTTTGCATGCAACAAATATAAACGCAGGTCAGAACCTCAGATGTGTCAATCCATCATCAGGGAAGAGCTAAATGTATTCCATTTAAAATAGAGGCCTTAATGCATTTAGAAACTACAGCCGAGTGAGGCAACTTCTAAAAAGACACTTCTTAAACCAGTTGATTTGCTGGTCTACGCTGATCTCCAGCTGTGTACTTTCTTCTACATGTATATGCCAAATCTGTACATCATGACAGTGAAAACTGACATGCTGTGACAAACACAAGTATTACTTTCATCTGTCCGCGGAGTCTTTAATTGCTCGCCCACCTCAGGTTTATAAATATGCCGTGAGGGAGAAACCGTTCATAACTGCGACACTGTTTGCAATGAATCACAGCGGTTTGCTCTGAATCGCAGGTCAACAGATGTTAAAGAGGCACTTCCCACGAATACGGTAACTTTACAAATCCAGCGTCCCATAACTCCCATAATAATAAGTTGCGTGTCTGAACTTTCATCATTAGTTAACTGTTAATTATTAAAAAGAATTAAAATTGTCTAAATTCGGCGGTCTGGGCATCTCGGTGAGTATTAACGTTGACTACCACCCCTGGAGTCATGAGTTCAAATCTAAGGCGGCCTGAGAGACTCCAGTCAGGTCTCCTAAGCAACCAAATTGTCCCGGTTGCTAGGGAGGGTAGAGTCACATGGGGTAACCAAATTGGCCTGGTTGCTAGGGAGGGTAGAGTCACATGGGGTAACCAAATTGGCCTGGTTGCTAGGGAGGGTAGAGTCACATGGGGTAACCAAATTGGCCTGGTTGCTAGGGAGGGTAGAGTCACATGGGGTAACCAAATTGGCCTGGTTGCTAGGGAGGGTAGAGTCACATGGGGTAACGTCCTCGTGGTCATGATTAGTGGTTCTCTCAGTGGGGCGTGTGGTGAGTTGTGTGTGGATCGTGGAGAGTAGCATGAGTCTCCACATGCTGTGAGTCTCCGCGGTGTCATGCACAACGAGTCACGTGATCAGATGCGCGGATTGACGGTTTCAGAAGCGGACGCAACTGAGACTCGTCCTCCGCCACCCGGATTGAGGTGAGTAACTGCGCACCACGAGGACCTACTAAGTGGGAATTGGGCATTCCAAAATCAGGATAAAATTTGAAATAGTTTAAAATACCTAAAGAGTTCTATTTAGATTGTTTGCGTATATTTTGAAATGATGGTTTCCAAGGCTTGTGTTCTGAAGAGGTCATTGAAAGAGGGACAATAACGGTCGTCTTTCTCAAGCTCTAGCAGCTGTGTTGGACTGACAGATGTGCTCTGTTCTATAACCGATGGGCCACAGCTGGTTTTACGGCTTCTAATGCAACACTGGCGCTAATGTTTGTGTCGCTGTCGCTAATGAGTTCAGTCATGCACAGAAACACACACATCTTCTCCAACGAAGAACAAGAACAACGCTCGTCTAGGTGTGAATGTGCTAACAGATTATTATGTCACTTTTGAATTTGAGAAAAATCACACTGAAACCTTTGGACATTGTAGAACATTTCTCACGTTCAGCATGTCGCACGGATGCTCTGAAGCTCTGCTGTACATGAAGTTATAAAACATTCATTTGTGGTGGGTTTTCCTATTAATGTTGTATCTTGAGCACTAGTTGGATAGCTGCACATTGCTAATTTATAGGGATAATTCTCTCAAATGATTTTTTCCTGACTAGGATGTGATCTTTGGGGGAGTGTTTTGAACGTTAGGGTGGGCAGTAGATTCTCTCTTTGTCGTTTCGCTGTCCAATTGGGTGGGCACATGTAAAGTCAAAAGGGGGCAATGACACCCTTAGCCCCCACTTAGACCATGCAAGTTGCTTGTTTTCTAGATTAAAGTGTCTGCTAAATGAATAAATGCAAAATGTAAATTAAAATTTCACAATTATGTTTGTCTGATTAGCATGATTTCACAATTACGTTTGTTTGATTAGCAGGATTTCACAATTACGTTTGTCTGATTAGCAGGATTTCACAATTACATTCACCTGATTAGCATGATTTCACAATTACGTTTGTTTGATTAGCAGGATTTCACAATTACATTCACCTGATTAGCATGATTTCACAATTATGTTTGTCTGATTAGCAGGATCTCACAATTACGTTTGTTTGATTAGCAGGATTTCACAATTACGTTTGTCTGATTAGCAGGATTTCACAATTACATTCACCTGATTAGCATGATTTCACAATTACGTTTGTTTGATTAGCAGGATTTCACAATTACATTCACCTGATTAGCATGATTTCACAATTATGTTTGTCTGATTAGCAGGATCTCACAATTACGTTTGTTTGATTAGCATGATTTCACAATTACGTTTGTCTGATTAGCAGGATTTCACAATTACGTTTGTTTGCTTAGCAGGATTTCACAATTACGTTTGTTTGATTAGCAGGATTTCACAATTACGTTTGTCTGATTAGCAGGATTTCACAATTATGTTTGTCTGATTAGCATGATTTCACAATTACGTTTGTCTGATTAGCAGGATTTCACAATTATGTTTGTTTGATTAGCAGGATTTCACAATTACGTTTGTCTGATTAGCAGGATTTCACAATTACGTTTGTTTGATTAGCAGGATTTCACAATTACATTCACCTGATTAGCATGATTTCACAATTACGTTTGTTTGATTAGCAGGATTTCACAATTACATTCACCTGATTAGCATGATTTCACAATTATGTTTGTCTGATTAGCAGGATCTCACAATTACGTTTGTTTGATTAGCATGATTTCACAATTACGTTTGTCTGATTAGCAGGATTTCACAATTACGTTTGTTTGCTTAGCAGGATTTCACAATTACGTTTGTTTGATTAGCAGGATTTCACAATTACGTTTGTCTGATTAGCAGGATTTCACAATTATGTTTGTCTGATTAGCATGATTTCACAATTACGTTTGTCTGATTAGCAGGATTTCACAATTATGTTTGTTTGATTAGCAGGATTTCACAATTACGTTTGTCTGATTAGCAGGATTTCACAATTACGTTTGTCTGATTAGCAGGATTTCACAATTACGTTTGTTTGATTAGCAGGATTTCACAATTACATTCACCTGATTAGCATGATTTCACAATTACGTTTGTTTGATTAGCAGGATTTCACAATTACATTCACCTGATTAGCATGATTTCACAATTATGTTTGTCTGATTAGCAGGATCTCACAATTACGTTTGTTTGATTAGCATGATTTCACAATTACGTTTGTCTGATTAGCAGGATTTCACAATTACGTTTGTTTGCTTAGCAGGATTTCACAATTACGTTTGTTTGATTAGCAGGATTTCACAATTACGTTTGTCTGATTAGCAGGATTTCACAATTACGTTCGTTTGATTAGCAGGATTTCACAATTACGTTCGTCTGAATAGCAGGATTTCACAATTACGTTCGTCTGAATAGCAGGATTTCACAATTACGTTCGTCTGATTAGCAGGATTTCACAATTACGTTCGTCTGATTAGCAGGATTTCACAATTACGTTCGTCTGATTAGCAGGATTTCACAATTACGTTCGTCTGAATAGCAGGATTTCACAATTAATTTCACCCAATTAACAGGATTTCACAATTATGTTTGTCTGATTAACAGGATAACTAGTAAGAAAGCCTTTTAAGATACAGTATATTTAATAGCTTTTTACAGATATCTAAAATTAACACTGCACTAGTGAAAACCAAATTCCATAAAAAAATATCCATAAAATGTTTGCATTTTAATACGTTTTAATTCAATTGTTGATATAATTTTCACAAGTATTAATGTAATTACTGATATAAAAAATAATAATTTTACTAATAAATAGTACATTGCTGATATGTGAAATTGGAAAATTAACTAGTAACAAAGTATTTATGGATTTCTCTAATAGCATTTTGAATACAAGGATTTTACAAATAATTCTACTAGTGAAAATGCAGTTACAGATATCCGCTGTATTTTTATTTTGTGTATTTTGCTAGTAAAAATATATATTTTTTTTATATCAAGAAAAGGTGTTTAGGGTATTAGTGCAAACATAAATACAGATACAGAGAAACATTTCTCTAGTAGTAATTACATTGCTGATTTCAACTGAACTATACATATCTGAATTCCTATCCTGCACATGATTACGAAGGCTCCGTGCTGCCGCAGCAGCTAATGCTCACGTCTGTTGCAGTTTATCAGGAGTGACCTGGATATGATCTGCTTTGGTGGTTAGGTACATTAAGGCCTCCTGCGGTGTGGGAGGGGGCAGAATGGTCCGGTCTGCCCTTGAGCTGAAGACGCAGCTACACGCTGGGTTAAGTTGTGCCCGGATAGGGCGAGTGATGGTTCCATTAAGCCTGTCCGGGACGGCAGAGGAAGAGGATGCTGTGAGGGCAGTCAATCACGGCCCGGGCCCCCGTTCACTTTCAAAGGCCCCTGGTCTGACAAAATGACTGGGTAATATGGAGGGTAATCAATTTGTTGCCACCATCCGCTGGTCTGGGAGCAGGTGATGTCCGTTTCTTTGCCAAAGCTGAAAGATCACGCTCTGATGAAGGTAACGAGATTACACAATTCATCTTACCTCCGTCTGGTCAGTCTGTGGGCGTCCATCGTGGAGGGTACGCCATATAAAACCAACAGATGGCTGATACTGTCGGCAAGACCCTACATTAATGAAACCAGCACATTGGTTTATTGGATGTTATTGATTTTATATATATATGGAGTGGTGGTGGCGTAGCACATAACTGGTATTCAGGAGGTTGCTGGTTCGATCCCCACAGCCACCACCATTGTGTCCTTGAGCAAGGCACTTAACTCCAGGTTGCTCCGGGGGGATTGTCCCTGTAATAAGTGCACTGTAAGTCACTTTGGATAAAAGAGTCAGCCAAATGTATATATGTAAATGTATATATATATATATATATACATAATGCGGAAAGTTCCTTTGGCTCCTACTGGGAAGTTCACCTTCCTTTCTACCAATGATAATCCAAACCAAACCCACTGCGAGCGACACAACTCTGGCTCTTCACAGCTAGAGAAGAATCTCCATCTCTTTTCAGTTAGTCTTTCATTTCTGTACAGGCTTTTGTGAAAGCCACCCGAAGCCTCCAGGCCCCAGGTCCCCGCTGAGCCCTTTCATGGTGAGATAAACAGGAAGGCATCGGATTTAATTCAAACATATAGACATGTCTGTCACCCAGGAATTGAACACTTTAAGCTGGTGTTTGACAGCGGCGTTGGCCTGGGGACCAGAAATCGCTGTTCAATCCTCAAACTCTTTTGGCTGAAGCATAAAACCACTGATGCAGTATAGTGCTGCTTTAACAAACAGCTTGACATGCTTGTCGCTGACGCCTTTTGCTGAAGTTTTGGCACAGTTTGCGTCTGTCGCGACCCAACAATGACAGGATTTGTGGAAGTCGAGCCAAAGTTTCAAGGGCAGTAGGCGCTTGTTTGTGATGAAGGGTCCTTGGGAGCAAAGATGGGCCTGAATACACAATCCATTATTTCAGACATGCGGCTCGATGCATCGACAGCATCAACTGCTCTTAAAAGCACAACCTGTGTGGACGCAATGATAGAATGGGGTCAGTATAGTCCCGGCCACCTCAAAGCTAACTAAAGAATTAGTCAAACAAGTATTAGATGAGGATCTGTAGAAAACAGAAGTTTTTGCTGTCACCCAAGGGAACCAGAGAAACGGTTGTGCAGATGTGTCAATATAAGAAACATCTGGATCTCATCAGTAGATCTTAGCCCGCAGGTGGTCGGGAAATCTGAGCTTTGTATTTGTGTTTTGGGTTTCTTTAAGATGTTCATCTGGACAGAGCGTTGGTAAATATTAGTGTTGCCTGTTAACGCAAGGATCGCTATTATTATAGAGTGCAACAGTCTTGTTCCAGAAGAAAATAAATGCTATTTGTTTTCTCCATGGGGCATAACTCGTAAACCTTTAAAGACAGAACACCCATTAGCGCTGAGGTTGTTAATTGATGGTATATGCTTCTGTTGAAGCCATCAGTCCACAGTATTTAAACTGGTTTAATAGTGCAATTCCTGGTGAAGATCTACACTACTCATGATCCTGAAGGAAACACAATCGACCAATAAGTGAATGGCGGCAAACAAGACTCGGTAAAAGAGCTCTGCAGTGACCGCCCACTCCCATGATGCACTGTGAATGACACAATCCAGTCGCTTTCCCTCCACTCAAACTACAGTTTTACTGTATATATTTGCATATATAGCATCTGAATATTTTGCAATATAATTAAAATATATTGTTTTATACTTATAATCACTATTTTGTTTTTGTTTGCTTTTACTTTTACTTTTTTGCTTCAAGTTCAAATGTATGTTGTTGTGATTCACCTCGGAACTGGTTACTTTGGTTCATGGCTTATGGTGCGTTCACATACAACGCGATAAAAAATTTTGCCTCACATTGCGCGAACGCGAGTTTAAAAACAAATTTGTAATCCAGCGGTCAAACTCGCGTTCGCACGAGTAGCGCGAACCCATGAGTATTCCCCCTTCTCTTCCGGAAAAGGACAGGAGGAGGGGCTTCTACGACTTGGTTCATAGTAAAGTACAACCAATAGCTGGAATCAAGTAGACGCGCGTCATGCCAATTTCTCACTCGAGTTGAAAAATGGAAACTCGCTCGAATACGCGAATGAAGCGATTTCGCATGTTCGATTCGTGTCATTCGCACATTCGTGTCTATTCGCATCTTCGCATCGACTTTGCATGTAATCGTGCCGTGTGAAAAACTTGTTTCGCGTTGTATGTGAACGCACCATATGAGTTCTTTTATGTGCCCTATGGAAAACAGGAATGGGAAAAATAGTTCTGGAAGCAAGATGGCAATTAAGTTCTGGATCCAAGAATGCAATAAGGAATTTTCTGTCCACATTAAACGCGAAACTGCCGTGCAATGCTTGTTGCGGGAAAAAAAAAGAAAGATAAATAATTTCACATAGAACAGGATTTTCGGTTTTACTGCTTTATTGCGTTACAACGGGTCGGCCGCATAACGGGCCGAATGGGCCACGATAAGCTGAAAATGACAGTGACATTTTTATTTCTTTTAGCATTTTATTTGACAATATTTCTTCGCAGACAGTCAGATCGGACGTCTAAAAAGAATTTGCTTTTCAGTTTTATCGTTTGTTGCTTTATTGTGTCGCGCCTGGTTAGGAGGTGAGTTATGACATGCATGCATAAAACAGTTATGGGTTTTTGCTCAGACCGTTAGCTGAAAACGTTGCACTATTTTGTTTCTGAGCGCAACATCAATAAGTTGTCACCTATAAGATTAGCATTAGCTATTAGCATTAGCGCATTAGCATATTAGCAAACATCATCGTAAATAGTCACTGCAGTTATATCACTTCATGTTTACTTTGTCCTTGACAATGTTCTTTTGCAGACAGTTCAATTGTCCTGTCAGTCGAGATCGAACACGCAGGGGCAAAAAATGGTGTTTGACCAATGTGGTGTTGTCGTAACGGATGGCAGAGGAAAAGACTACCCGCCAGTTGTCTCACCATTTCCATAATGGACAATAAATGCAAAGGAATTATTCATATCCTCCTGACATGAAGAATTCGGCTATTTATACCTTAAGACTTCCCGAGGGACGGGCTGCAGTTTGAGCTATAGGCGCTGATGGATATTCAAACAGACATGCCTCCTGCCGAACGCCTGCGATTCCTTAAGCAAGGTAAACAGGGCTGATGGATTCTCCTCCCCATCAGAACCACAGAGTTCCACATATGTCTGACAGCAGGCTAAACGCGGGAGATGTCAAGAGTGACAGGAAGCTGGTACAGAAACAGAATATTGTTTTCTCTCAACATATACCCTTAGAAGAAGCTCCTTGGTAATAAATCAGGATAAATGAGTAAATACCGATTGTTCATTGGCGAATAAGAGCGTCGATGTTTATACTTCTCAATCGCAGTTTAAATTAGCTGGTTTGAGATGGTTCAGCTGGTCTCTCAGCCTGGCCAATCTGGTGTTAAACTGGTGGATTTTGCTCTAAATCCCTCTAAAACCAGCTAGGAGGCCAGCAAACCAGCTTAGGCTGGGTTAAACAAGCAGTATTGTAATGTTTGTTTGAAGCACTGAAATCATAACTAATTTACATCAAATATGTACAATCTATTCCACCAGAAGTTGTATTGTAGTGTATAAAACATCCCTTGCTGCCTCTGTGTGGTGTTATTGTCCTCGAGCCCTGTCAAAAACCTGCGTACAGGTGATTTGACCTAACGGCGAGACCTTGGCATCGCCCACTGGCACACCACCTGCTGTGATCTCTCATGAGCTGCGATGAGCTTTGTGCGACCCTGCTCTTGACAGACATGTCAAAATGGCCTGTGGTCACCATGCGCATATACATATGCACAAATGCATGACTGCATTTCAGCGCTTCTGGTTAGATGTAATATCTGCAGCTTGCATTAGACTTGCATGTTTATTCTGCTATTCTGCATAATTGCTTTTCTGTGCTGCTGTAAACAGGAAAATAGCCTAAGCGCATCTGAACAAATACGCTATTAAAGAAGAAACACACTCAATGAGAAATGTCAATGGAGATTTCAAACATATCTATGCAGATAAACACTTAATGGCTTCAATGTTTGCGTTTACATGGTTTATGATACCATCAGGATGCAATAAGCAATGTTGAAGCTATTAATGTTCTCTTTAAAAAGAGGACAGCTTGCCTAATGCGTTTTATAGTGTTTGCATCTAAACAAATATTTGTTCTTCAATTAAACCTAAAGGCTGCAAAATGAACACATACACTTTTGACTGCACATGACCCACCTAAAGCCAAGGGAAAAAAATAACAACTGTTTGCACAGCAGAGATGATATTGTCACTGGCAAAAACCTGATGCTAGTAAGAACTGATAGTGAATATTTGTGGTGCTTCAACTATGCAGCTTTGGCCCTGTGGCTTTTAGAAAATAAGCTCCCATAAAATACACTTTGAAGGGTTTAAGTAGGCAGAGAATCAACAGAGAACAGGTGCTGTCAGCAAGCAAATTTGTAGCATGATCAGCATTCCCCAGGAAACAATCGGTGTTTACACGGAAACGCAGATCACGCATGTTGGCAGCTGTGTGGTCCAGGATGTCCCAAGCCAGGACCCAACATCTCTCCTCTGGTCCATAACCCTCCCGGTCAACCAGGTACTGGAACCATCTGCCCCTCTGCCTGACGTCGATCAACCTTTTGACCATATATGCCGGAGAGCCCTCAACTAGATACAGTGGAGGCGGGACGGATGTGGTGGGATGTAAATTGGAACGAAAAAACTGTTTAATTTTAGAAACATGGAAAGTGGGATGAATGCGTTTGAGGTAGGGAGGTAACTTGAGATGGACCACCACAGACCAATGACCTTAATGATGGGAAATGGCCCAATAAACTTGGGACCCAGCTTACGTGAGGGGAGTCAGAGCAGAGTGTCCTTTTAGGACAACCAGACCTTTGGGGCTTAGACCGGTGCTGGTCCGCCAACCTCTTAACCTGAGTGCCGGTCCATACGAGGGCTTCTCTGGCGCCTTTCCATGGCACCTTTGAATAAAAGCGTATTGGTATTTAAATGCGAAAGATGTGGTTAATGACTGCCACCGCTGTCTCCCTCGCTGTGGGTAATTTGGGGAGGGGAATGAAGTCAGCCACCATTGAGAACCAGTCCATAACAGTTAAAACAACTGTGTTGCCACGGGAAGGGGGTAGACCGATAACAAAATCCATGGCTATGTGAGACGAGGGTCTCGAAGGGGCTGACAGCGGTTGGAGGAGCCCGGCCGGGGATTGACTGGAGGATTTAATTGAAGTGCAAATGGAGCAAGCGGCTACGAACCAGCAAACGTCCTGCGCTAGCGATGGCCACCAGAACCTCTGCCTAATGAGCGCATGGGTGCAAGATGCACCTGGATGACAAGCGACATTGGATAAGTGGCCCCACAGTAATATGTGCATCCAAACTGATCGCAGAACAAATAACAGTCTCGCTGGCATGTAGCAGGAGGAGTGATGTTATGTAGTGCAGCATGGAATTTGGCCTTCACATCCCAGGATACCATGCCCACCACCAGAGTGGCGGGTTGAATGGTATCCGGTGGGATGGTAGAGGTCTCAACTTCAAAACCAATGCGGAAAGAGCGTGACTGTTTGATCCATACTGCAGTCGGGCCAGGAGAAGAGTAGTATGGGGGTTTTGCTCAGGGGTGTTGCACTCGCCAGTAACCCCCTGCCTACTGATATGGCTATTACTGGACAGGAGGTGGAGACACGGCCAGGATGGGTCCTTGGGTGAGGCATTGCTGCTTCTCCTCTGAAGAAAGCAGAGTTCTCCGGATCTGCATGGGCTCTGCCTCGGACAGTTATTCCGATGGCCTGGTGGGAACAGTGGACTGGGTATGGCGGTCAGCCATCTGGGCAGGTGGAGAATGGCAATGGTGGTGACGCAGGGTCAGGCGCTGATCAACTCGGATGGCCAGGTCCACCAAGTCGAAGCCGGGAGGCAGGTCCAAGGCATAGATTTCACCCTGGACGTTGTCGAATAGTCCATGAAGAAACCGGTCCCACTGCGCACGATCAATCCACTCACAAGATGCGGCGAGGGTTCGGAACTTGTTTAGACCAGTGGCATAGTCCACTCACCACCTCACAACCTTGAGCCGAGCGATCGAACTCTCGGCGTAGCTCCACAGCTCAACAGGGATGTCCGTTGTTCAGCATGGTGGTTCAGATACCCAAGACAGGATCAATCTGAGGCAGAGAGAGTGAGTTACTTGATCACACAACAACAATCAACAATGGAGAACAGGTGCTGTCAGCATGCTTATTAGTGGAAACAATGTTAACTAATCTTATCTAAAAATATGTATATACAGTATATATATATATATATATATATATATTTAACTCTATTAATAACTCTTAAGTAACTAATCTGTACATATCCATAGAGCCAGTTAGTTAAAAGATTGCTAAAACAATTGTATTAAAACCAAAACTTTCCAAACTACCAAAATGTACTTTTCCAGAAGGCTGTCTAATCGAATGACATATGTTTGAGCCAGATATAGTGTAAAAATATATGTTTTTATTTTTTTATGCAGCAGACGTCATCGTAAACTTGACAGTGGATGTCTCAGAATAGAACAGTAACTAAGAGAATGCTGACTTGTGTTGATGCTCCAACAGAACTTTGGCACCATCACTGCGGTTAAAGACACTGATTTATGGAGAGCCCAAGGGTGAGACACCCAAAAAGAAACAGGAACTAGTCAAATGCTGGTGCCCACAGTTACAGTTACCTTCTAGAAAAGCCCTACATGCAGGACATGCAGACGAGCTAGCTGAGCTATTTTTACATGTTCTCGCCTTTAGCTGTCAGGGAGAATGAGAGGTATTGCGCGGGTTGGAAATGACACTCATATACTTACACAGATGGCTAGGAGGATGCTACCAGCAAACCTGCTACATTTTCATAAAAACATATGCTGGTTAAATACAAGTTAAGCTCAAGCGACAGCATTTGTAGCATAATCTGAGCTACCACAGAAAATTATTTAAACCAGTTCCTGATTAATGAACAGTGATGCACTATATAAAAATACAGTACAATAGAAATAAATGGTCTGCACTTATATAGCGCCTTTTTTACCATAGCAGTATTCAAAGCGCTTTACACTACATCTCATTCACCCATTCACACACCAATGGGGGCAGAGCTGCCATGCAAGGTGCTAGCCTGCCATTGGGAGCAACTTGGGGTTCAGTGTCTTACCCAAGGACACTTCGGCATGTGGAGTCAAGTGGGCCGGGAATCGACCACCAACCCTGCGATTGTTCACCTTGATTGGCCACCTGAGCCACAGTCACCCACAAGTGAATATATTTAATATTATTAATGTCAACATGAGACTAGTTTAATATAATTGCTTACTGACCTTGCCTGTGTAAAGTTACTTCTAATCTTGCATCTCCTGTCAGGACTCCGCAATGCCTTTAAAGCTGTTAAAGCCAATAACTTTTGCACAATGACACCAGAAAGGGAGGTAAAGTGTTTATATCATGGGTTGCTGTGAAAGTTAACTAGGCCTACCCAAAGACAGTAAGACTGTTTAAAAATGCTGTTTAAGTTTTAATGAAATGTATTTAATGTAATTGCCAAATTCCTCATTAATGAACCTCGGACTGGATTACTGTATTCCACTGGTATCTCGTGACGTAATGAGTATCACACATGCATACTAAAAAAATCGGCTTGTTAGTAATGCAGGTTTCTGCAACTGCTGCCTTCGTTTTAATGATCCTCTCTACTTCCATTCAATTACACTCCATTATATACTAACAGCACTTCCTGTATTTCTCACTTTGACTTTTATAGCTAAATGTACTGTCATTGTTCAGGCTATGAAAACGGTGATATTTGGATAATTTGTCATAAAATAAATTTGGCTAAACCCCCCCCCCCCCCCCCAGATAGAACACAGAGGTCATCAGGAAGACTCGCAGACTTGAGTGAAATATAAGATGACATTTATTTGATGAATATAAAACAGAAAAGTGTCTCACTTCAAGGCAGGGACAAGGAGCCTACGGGACGGGACTCAACAGGTGGTGCTGGGGTGGAGGAGGTTGCTGTGTTAGTACACTGAAACAGCAATGTGATTGTGAGCAGACTTATAAAGCAACGGCTTACATGTGATTGGCTGGGAATTACCCCGCTAATGGTGCGATGATGTACAGCTGCTAGTCTTCCCGCTAGAACTACGCTGCACTTACATTAATATAACCCAAAATACATAAAGTATTTTGAAATCAGAACTTGCCTTTTTTCCTATGAAGTTATGAACGGAGTGGTAATTACTTAAAATAAATAGACTTTTAAGTGGTGCTTGCCCATGCATTATTTATTATTGTTGATCATAAGCATTTTTGTGCTTTTACCGAACAGAATCAACAAGCAATTAGGCTTATGGAATATATATTTTAATATATGTTTTGGCTATCAAATTATAAAGATCTAAGATTAATTCCAAAATATTTCATACGAAGAAAAATATGGAAGAACCTTCAAGTACTCTCCAAACAAGTAATTATGCATTGTAATACATTATTTAAGTCATAAATAGATTTTATGAATCACAAAGAAGCCTGAAGATCAAAACTAGCCACCTGTAAGCGTGATTGGCAAGTCTTTATGCAAGCAGATCGGGCAGACTAGAGGGGAATTTAAAACTAGAAAGATAGATCGCAATTTCTCAAGATTTAATATTTCTGCTTTTCTCCTTCAATGCATTCATTCGACATGCTGAAATATGCAAAACGGCTTGAATATTCTCCTGTGACCTGCACTCGTGATGCAATTCCGGTTTCACTGCTTCCTACAGCACATTTCATCATTTAGCGCAGCATTTTGTGAAACCTTGTGACTCCGCTTGAAGATCACATTTACCGCTTGGAAAGCTAGAACTTTAATTGGCATGTTTCTGTGTACAGAAGAGCATACTTCAGAGCAGTCCATGCATACAGAAAATGTATATGCTATACACATTATACATACTGCAAAAATAGTATAGAGTAGTATGGTGGTACGCCATCATGAACACACCCAGTAAGTATGTGTGTGTGCGAGAGGGAACGTTTCCCAAAAACGACACACACAGATCAGCTATCCATCAACCCTGTTTATTGATTAGGCTTCACAGTCAATAATGTGTTTGCAGTTAAGAGTCGAGACTTTAGTGCAGGTGGCCAAGCGTTCAATGATAGGCCTGTCTCTACGTGACCTCTTCGCCTGCACGGGGGCCTGCTCGCCACCGGCCGCTAATTAACACAGAACAATGCTATCGATTTCTCATTCGCCACAATTGAAGGTGCTCTTTGCTACGTCCACTACACTTTTAGTCAGGAATAGACGTCTCTCTCTGTCTCTCTCTCTTCGCTTTCATCCTCTCTGCTACGCCCTTATCTTTGTCGGGGAAAAACATAATTCTTAAACTAGACATGCAGAGTGTTTCCACTGAAATTATTTATTTTTTAAAAAAGGTCAAAGAAGGTTTGCACATGCACATGCAAATGTATTTATTTACTTTCTTAATCCATGTTCCTGGTCTTATTGTGAGCGATTAATCTGTATTCGTTAATTAAAAGGTAACGCTTAATATCCTGTGCTTGAAGCAAAACCATAGTAACCACAAAATATACCATTATTTTTCTACAGTAACCATATTGTAGCCATTTTTTTGAGTAAAACCATAGTAATAATACATCAAAACTATGTCGGGAATTTTTTTTTTATATTGGTTTCCACCAAAATACATCAGTATTTGTGGTATAGCGTATGATAATAAATCAAAAACTATTTTAAACAACACTTTTTCTTGCATAATTATAAGGTAGAGACTTTTCGAAAGAGTCTGTATGCTATAATAGAGTTTTCGAAAGAGTCTGTATGCGATAATAGACTTTTCGAAAGTGTCTGTATGCGATAATAGACTTTTCGAAAGTGTCTGTATGCGATAAGAGTTTTCTAAAGTGTCTGTATACGATAATAGAGTTTTCAAAAGAGTCTGTATGCGATAATAGAGTTTTCTAAAGAGTCTGTATGCGATAATAGAGTTTTCTAAAGTGTCTGTATGCGATAATAGAGTTTTCGAAACAGTCTGTATGCGATAATAGAGTTTTCTAAAGTGTCTGTATGCGATAAGAGTTTTCAAAACAGTCTGTATGCGATAATAGAGTTTTCGAAAGAGTCTGTATGCGATAGAGTTTTCTAAAGAGTCTGTATGCGATAATAGAGTTTTCGAAAAAGTCTGTATGCGATAAGAGTTTTCGAAAGAGTCTGTATGCGATAATAGAGTTTTCGAAAGAGTCTGTATGCGATAATAGTTTTCAAAAAGTGTCTGTATGCGATAATAGAGTTTTCACAAGAGTCTGTATGCGATAATAGTTTTCAAAAGTGTCTGTATGCGATAGAGTTTTCGAAAGAGTCTGTATGCGATAATAGAGTTTTCGAAAGTGTCTGTATGCGATATTAGAGTTTTCTAAAGTGTCTGTATGCGATATTAGAGTTTTCGAAAGTGTCTGTATGCGATAATAGAGTTTTCGAAAGTGTCTGTATGCGATAACAGACTTTCGAAAGTGTCTGTATGCGATATTAGAGTTTTCGAAAGAGTCTGTATGCGATAATAGAGTTTTCGAAAGTGTCTGTATGCGATAAGAGTTTTCGAAAGAGTCTGTATGAGATAATAGAGTTTTCGAAAGAGTCTGTATGCGATAATAGTTTTCGCAAGAGTCTGTATGCGATAAGAGTTTTCAAAAGTGTCTGTATGTGATAGAGTTTTCGAAAGTGTCTGTATGCGATAATAGAGTTTTCGAAAGTGTCTGTATGCGATAATAGAGTTTTCGAAAGAGTCTGTATGCGATAAGAGTTTTCGAAAGAGTCTGTATGCGATAATAGAGTTTTCGAAAGAGTCTGTATGCGATAATAGAGTTTTCGAAAGTGTCTGTATGCGATAAGAGTTTTCGAAAGAGTCTGTATGAGATAATAGAGTTTTCGAAAGAGTCTGTATGCGATAATAGAGTTTTCGAAAGAGTCTGTATGCGATAAGAGTTTTCAAAACAGTCTGTATGCGATAATAGAGTTTTCGAAAGAGTCTGTATGCGATAGAGTTTTCTAAAGAGTCTGTATGCGATAATAGAGTTTTCGAAAGAGTCTGTATGCGATAAGAGTTTTCGAAAGAGTCTGTATGCGATAATAGAGTTTTCGAAAGAGTCTGTATGCGATAATAGTTTTCAAAAAGTGTCTGTATGCGATAATAGAGTTTTCACAAGAGTCTGTATGCGATAATAGTTTTCAAAAGTGTCTGTATGCGATAGAGTTTTCGAAAGAGTCTGTATGCGATAATAGAGTTTTCGAAAGTGTCTGTATGCGATATTAGAGTTTTCTAAAGTGTCTGTATGCGATATTAGAGTTTTCGAAAGTGTCTGTATGCGATAATAGAGTTTTCGAAAGTGTCTGTATGCGATAACAGACTTTCGAAAGTGTCTGTATGCGATATTAGAGTTTTCGAAAGAGTCTGTATGCGATAATAGAGTTTTCGAAAGTGTCTGTATGCGATAAGAGTTTTCGAAAGAGTCTGTATGCGATAATAGTTTTCAAAAGTGTCTGTATGTGATAGAGTTTTCGAAAGTGTCTGTATGCGATAATAGAGTTTTCGAAAGTGTCTGTATGCGATATTAGAGTTTTCGAAAGAGTCTGTATGCGATAATAGTTTTCAAAAGTGTCTGTATGTGATAGAGTTTTCGAAAGTGTCTGTATGCGATAATAGAGTTTTCGAAAGTGTCTGTATGCGATAAGACTTTTTGAAAGAGTCTGTATGCGATAATAGAGTTTTCGAAAGTGTCTGTATGCGATAAGACTTTTTGAAAGAGTCTGTATGCGATAATAGAGTTTTCGAAAGTGTCTGTATGCGATAAGACTTTTTGAAAGAGTCTGTATGCGATAATAGAGTTTTCGAAAGAGTCTGTATGCGATAAGAGTTTTCGAAAGAGTCTGTATGCGATAATAGAGTGGAGAAGTCTATGGAGGGCGAGGTCAGGAGAGTAAGAACATTAAGAATTGACACCTGTGGGAAATTGCCCCTAACAGGTGTTTAGTGTTGCAGTGAGAGCTGGAGGGGGATAAATGGGCAGTCCAAACCACCGGAGAAGAGAGAGACAGTGACGCATGCAGCAGAGTCTTGTGTGTATGTCGCTAAAAAGAAAACAGTGTGTATTAGACTGAAAAGTGTGTCATATAAAAAGCTTACGTGGATTGATTACCCAGCTCCTGCTTCCTCCTATACAAAGTACCAAGTGATCTATCACAAGAGCGTTTTTGAAAGTCTCAGTATGCACTAATTGAGAGCAGTGTTGTAGTACTCGAGATCGGTCTTGATCTCATCATCAACCATATTTTTTACTTTGTCTTGTCTCGATCTCAGACAAAGAGGACTCAGGATTTGATTTCAAGAGTGGTCAAGACCACAACTGCGGGGATATCAATAAATGGCCTGTGCATTGTCAGATTTATTTGTTAACATCATTACTGTGATTAGATGTAAAACTTCCTGCTTCAAATTCAAGCAATAACTTGACTCATTTCAATTTTTAGATTTTTGTCACTGTTAACATCTGTCACCCCTCTCCACCCCCCTTCACATGTACTCCAAGGAAGTGAATGCAGGAGACAGGAGAAGACACTGTGGCTGTCTGAGAGATTTGGCTACCTAAACCAGTATTTCCCAACCACTGTGCCGTGAAAGATTGTCAGGTGTGCCATGGAAAATGATCAAATTCCTCAAAATAAATAGATTTTTCCCGGTATTTCAGTGAAGGCATAGAGACGGTAGAAGAGTTTTACAGTTGCAAATTCAGTATATTTTCCATTACAAAGAATTTTATTTAAATATTTTATCCATCATAACATTATTGTTCTAACAAACTCTAGTCCGCTGTCAAGCGCAACTCCTCACAAGCCCATAAATGATGCTTCATCATTACACCTGTAGTAAAAACATTCAGGCAGTGAACCGAATGAAAAGAATACAACAGGTGTTATGAACAGATGTGGCATACTTATGTTTCTCTCATGATACATAAAAAGAATATGAGAAACTGTTACATGCGATTACTATAATACATTTCTCCTGATTTAAACAAGTCCAAAAACACCTCGAATCGATGTGTAGATTCTCTGTAATCTTCACAGAGTTTGTTTGACATCTAAACCGGTGAATCTCGGGCACTAGTGCCTGCCGGATCCAACCTCTGTCAGTGCGACATGCGCTTTTATTCTCTCTATCAGCAATGCAATTTTGACCCGGTGGGAATTATTTCCAGAAAATACAGTAAATAAATAAATTTAAAAAAACTACAAACTGGAAAAGACACACATTTGTTGGTTTTTCATTATCGAATGAATCTGTGACCTCATAATACAGCATACATGTGTTACTTTTGTTTTTTGCATATCTGACTTTCAAACATTACGAGTTAAAGCTACTAAGACAAAACATGGACAACTTGTTGAAAGGGAAAACTATCGACGATAATTATGTGGGATTGTGGATTCCATGGGATTTTTTTTAAATGTAAAAAGTGTCCCGTGGCAGAAAAAATGTTGGGAAACCACAATTCTATCGGGAAGACACGCAGGCTTGAGTGAGGTTTAAGATGACATTATTTGATGAATATAAAACAGAAAAGTGGCGTAGGCCCCGTCTGGCCGTCCGAGGGAGTTGTACTCAGAACTAACATATCCTGCCGGAGATAGGAGGCAGGGGCGAGGAGCCAACCCCCGTGCAGGACGGGACTCAACTGGTGGTGGTGGGGTGGAGGAGGTTGGCACACTGAAACAGCAATGTGATCGATTGTGAGCGGACTTATAAAGCAACGGCTTACATGTGATTGGCTGGGAGTTACCCCGCTAATGGTGTGATGATGTACAGCTGCTAGTCTTCCCGCTAGAACTACACTGCACTCGCATTGAGTGCAAAAAAGTGTTCAAAAGGAAACACACAGCGGTATGTAAATTCTGCAATGCAATGCTTACCGAGACGTCAAACTTTTATGGGGACTTAGAAAGGAAGCACAAAGAATGATAAGGTAAGTGTAAGTGATGGGTGGTGCGAACTGCCAGAAACATCATCGGAGGTGAGCTTCCCTCCCTCCAGGATATATATAACAGACGGTGTGTGAATAAAGCTCGGAGGATCATCAGAGACTCCAGTCACCCGAGTCATGGGCTGCTCTCACTGCTTCCATCAGGCAGGCGGTATCGCAGCATCAGGACCCGCACCAGCTGACTACATGACAGCTTCTTCCCACAAGCAATAAGACTTTTGAACACATGATCTCTCACGATCAACAATCAGCACTGCACTATATTAATCTTCACTCTGTCAATATATTCTCCCAATTCAATTAGTGTTTATATATTTATACCCGTATCTAGTGTGTGTATTCTACATTGTGTGTATTGTGTACATTTGATATGTAAATTGTTGTGTAAGTATGTGTACATTTGTTATGTAAATTGTTTTGTGTAATATGTTGTTTATTGTAAAGTGGTTTATGTCTCGTCACTGTCATGACTGCTATGTTACTCGGAACTGCACACAAGAATTTCACCTACTGTTGCACTCGTGTACACAGTAGTGTGACAATAAAGTGATTTGATTTGATTTGATTTGATTTGATGCTAGCAAAGCTAGCTAGCTAACATTAGCAATCTGCCTCTTTCTGCTTTCCATTCAACTCAGAAACTTACTATATTGTTTAAGAAAAGACAGAAAAGTGAAGACTTGTATAATTGTTTGATATATTCTGTATTTAATGATGGTTTCTAGGGGTGGAGTCATCCAGAAGGGTAAAACCTGGGAAAGCAGTGTTGAATAAAGATGGTTGAGTTGATTTCAGCTCCTTTGTGTTTGCTCAGAGAAAACAAAGGAAAATTCACACACATACAACTCACCTCTGCAATGCCTTTTGATTATTTTATCAAGACATTTCTCATGCCACACACACACACACACACACACACACACACATATGGCAATAAAAAAGGTGAAGGAAGAGGAATCTTCATTTGTTTTCTGTGGGTGTTTTTTCTCTCAGATCAATTTGAGGAGTGGCTATGGTTTCACGGTGTCATTCAGTGTGGAACTCGCACTGGTCTGGTTTTGGTCTCGACTTGGTCTCAAACCCTCAAAGTCTTGGTCTTGTCTCGGTCTCGATACACTCTGGTCTTAGTCTTGACTTGGTCTCGGTTTAGGTGGTCTTGTCTACAAGACTGACAGAGAGCATTTTCGAAAGTCTCAGTATGTAGTAATAGAGAGTATTTTCGAAAGTCTCTTTATGATGTAATAGAGAGTATTTTCGAAAGTCTCTTTATGATGGAATAGAGAGTATTTTCGAAAGTCTCTTTATGATGTAATAGAGAGTATTTTCGAAAGTCTCTTTATGATGTAATAGAGAGTATTTTCGAAAATCTCTTTATGATGTAATAGAGAGTATTTTCGAAAGTCTCTTTATGATGTAATAGAGAGTATTTTCGAAAGTCTCTTTATGATGTAATAGAGAGTATTTTCGAAAGTCTCTTTATGATGTAATAGAGAGTATTTTCGAAAGTGTCTTTATGATGTAATAGAGAGTATTTTCGAAAGTCTCTTTATGATGTAATAGAGAGTATTTTCGAAAGTCTCTTTATGATGGAATAGAGAGTATTTTCGAAAGTCTCTTTATGATGTAATAGAGAGTATTTTCGAAAGTCTCTTTATGATGTAATAGAGAGTATTTTCGAAAGTCTCTTTATGATGTAATAGAGAGTATTTTCGAAAGTCTCTTTATGATGTAATAGAGAGTATTTTCGAAAGTCTCCGTTTTTGGTAATGGAGAGCGTTTTATTGCATGTAGAATTTGAATACATATTTGATATTTATTTTGCTTGGCAACCATTAACCGTGTACAACTATATTCTTTGGTGGAAAAATAAATATTATGATTGCTACTATTTAATTGATTTTATTATCTGTTGAACATTGGTGTCTTTTATCATATTGATGCTGATGCTGTTTTTGAGTCATTGTGTACCAATGATATTGGCACAGTTAAAAATCAGGTTGTGCCTAAACACCCCTTAATCATAGTAAAATACCAGTAACGCACTGCCTTGCATGGCTTACTACTTCAATTTAAAGCACTAGCTGGAAAAATTAGAAGGTTGCCCTTTTCTTTCTCATGTTTTAATGGAATTAATTAAGACCCTGGTGAATACTGTTACGCCCACTAATGTTCCTACATCTGCTGTTAGTCACTACAGTTATTCGTTGTTATAATATGCTTTGTTTAAACTCCTACAGGAAATCAAATAATGCATAATGCTTCAAGGAGAGCGTATGGGAGAAATTCATGGCTATGGACGGACTGACAGACAGATAGATATTGCATTAACTTCAGTGGGAAAATAAGTGAGTATGTGAAAGCTGTGTTATGGCAGGTGTTTTTTCAGGAATGATGCAAGAACGCTTGTCTCGACTGTAACCTGAACAAATGAATAAACCCCAAACATGATTGTTTTGATTTGACGGGATGAGGAAATTCTCTGAGACCTTAGATGAACTGTGACTAGATGAACACACAAATCCTTTCAAATGCAAGAGGAGAAAAAAAAAGAGTTTCAGAAGTGTAATTTGAGGCCCGTTGGAGTTGATAAGAGTTCATCTGCTGAGGTTAAGCCAATTCAACATGAGTTCACAAACACTAGCAATTGAACTGCCCATGAATTTATAAACTACCAGTGAGAGTGATAGACACAGAGTGAAAGACAATTGCTGTGTTCAAAATTACATTAACACTCAGCAAACTGACTACTGCAGCATAATAACTAGATAGGTAAAGTTTGACAAGATAAACTTTGATGTTAGCTTGAGAAGACTTAAAAAGTTGTTTAATTCACCCGAGTATGCTCCAAAGCAATCCACAATTCCTGGCTCCGGACCAACAGCTCCTGTCTTGAAGGCCGCAAATTTTTTTTCAAGGACATAGATGTCCACTACGTCCACAGTGTTTGCATATGGACACCCGGTCGACTGTCCTGCCATCACTGGTTATGTCACATCGCAGAGGGTTAAAATATCATCATTAGCATCAGAACTGGCTCTCTTGAATCCAGGTGCCTGACAAGAGTTCTCAAGTGTAGATACAAACAAAAGTGTTTACTCGACAGAAAAAAAAAAAAGACCAGATATATCGTCTTGTGTGTTTGTACTGACAGGTCTCTCTCATTGTGCCCTTGGTAGTGTTTGCGTAGCAACATTGTGTGCAGTATGTGCACTAAGAAAATATGGGAAGGAGGATTTACTTTAAGATTCTACTGGTGATGCTTAATTAGAGCGGTTGCTAAATGGTAACTAAGGTGATCCGGGTGGAAGCTAGAGTGATGCTTAGTGGTTGCTAAAATGTTCTGAGTGGTTGCTACTAGTGGTTACCAGGGTGTTCTACGTGTTTGCTAGACAGTTGATATGTAGTTGCAAGGGTGTTCTGAGTGGTTGCTAGCCAGTTGCTAGGCATGTGCTTGGTAGTCGCCAGGGTGTTCTAAATTATTGCTAGGCTGTTGCTGGGCAATTGCTAAGGTGTTCTGAGTGGTTGCTAGGTGGTTGATGGGCAGTTGCCAGGGTGTTCTGGGTGTTTGCTAGACAGTTATTGGTGTTTATTAGGGTGTTCTGAGTGGTTACTAGGCAGTTTCTGAGTAGTTGCCAAAGTGCTCTAAATGGATGTGAGGCATTTCTTGGGCTGTTGCCAGGGTGTTCCAAGTAGTTGCTAGGCAGTTGCTGGACAGTTGTGAGAGTGTTCTGAGTGGTGCTAGGTGGCTGATGGGCAGTTGCCAGGGTGTTCTGGGTGTTTGCTAGACAGTTATTGGCATTTTTTAGGGTGTTCTGTGTGGTTACTATGCAGTTTCTGGGTAGTTGCCAAGGTGTTCTAAATGGTTGTGAGGCATTTCTTGGGCTGTTGCCAGGGTGTTCCAAGTAGTTGCTAGGTGGGTGCTGAGCAGTTGCCAAAGTGTTCTGAGGGGTTGCTCTGCAGTTACTGGGCAGTTGCTAGGGTGCACTGGGTGTTTGCTAGACAGTTGATTGGTGTTTGTTAGGGTGTTCTGAGTGAATGCCATGCGGTTGATGGGCAGTTACCAGAGTAGTCTAAATGGTTGCCTGGAATTTCTAGGGATGTTGGCAGGGTATTCTGGGTGTTTACAAGGCAGTTGACATGTGGTTGTAAGGGTGTTCTAGAGGGGTGCTAGGTGGTTGCTGGGCCTGCAGAGACAGACAGATGGGTTAGCCAGACAGACAGATAGCTAGATAGATAGGTTTGTAAATTTAATGTTGTATTCTTCTGTATAATGCTGAACAAGAAAAAGATTTGAGTGTATGAACTAAATATACATATAGTAAAGTTGGTGTTGGAGTCGTGCTTGTTGATGCAAATGTCTGCGCCACCATGCTAGGATCCTGCTATGCATTTACGAAGATTTTCTAATACATTACATTAATATATATTTATAATTACACTTTTTTCCATAGTAAAATTTTATATTCACAGCAGAAAAGAATACAACTACTTTCTACAAGTTCTGAAGGCCCCTAATGGCATGAATCATAGTTGCTGGGTTGTGCCGAAGGCCCTGAGGGACTATTTTGTAGCGTTTGTCATTGCAGTCATTCCACATACAATTCCATCAACAAAAATTCCTCTGAACAACCAGCATTGTTAATGTATTCATATCTCCCATGTGAGTTCATTATTTTCTCGTTCCTCTCTTTGGTTAGCTGCGACCCAAGGTCACAGAAGAGTAGATGCAGGGTTAAAAAGGCAAAATATAATTTGAGATCTAGCGAGTCAAAGACAAATACGCTGTCATCAGAATAAACCTCCAACCACTTCCCAAACCTCACACGCAGAGGTGTCAGATCCAACATTTAGTTGTCACTATCAACACCAGATGTGGCAAGAAACATTGGCTTCCCAATTTGAAGACAACACAAATATTGTTCTCAACAAGATAGATGACAAGGTGCTAGTTGGTTTGAATTTCCAAACTCTGTGGCCCTGTTCCATACCTAGAGAGCTTCCTATGTAGACAGCATATTAAAGGCACACACCCAATGCAACGGCAGTTCCAAAAAGTAGGCAGCATAATTAATATGAATGCAATCGGCCACTTGTGAGGTTTCATTTCAGTTAAGATGCTGTCTTGGAAGGCAGCTGCCTATGTAGGCAGTAGACAACAAGGCAGCTCACTTTGTTTCAAAACGCATCCAAAGTTTTCAAAAGTAGGCAGGCAGTCCTCTTTTAAACGAGGATGTTTCCGTTATAAATCATGCCGATTCATCAGGTTGCTGCTGTCCTTTTGAATAATTGAATAATCTTGCCTGATTTGTCAAACATTTGGCTAGGTCCGCTCTCGATAAAGCGGCATGATTGAAAAATGGACAAAAGAGGTGCTCATTACGAGGCGGGATTTGCTGCCATTACTCATATGTTGTTCCAAGCATCCGCAACCAATCAGACGGCACTCCAATCAACGCAGCTCATTATTATGACATTGTGTGCAATTCATTAAGATCGTCATCATAATGTGGATGCTAATGAGAACAATAACTAACAATTCATCACTGGTTTATAGAACCCTCTAAACAATCATGCATTTTTGAAATTCGTGTTGTTTGTCAACAATATTATTACATTTGAAATCTCGTTAAACGGTCTGACATTGGCACACAATACTTTGAACATGGCGCTTGTCATTCGGAAGTGTTTACCCCACAGCTGGTCGATAAAATGGGTCCTCACAATCCGGTAGAACGGTTTTGAGAGCGGGCACTCCTAGGTATGCGGAGACTGGCAGTGTGTGGGCATCGCCCACATTATATCAGATATTACACTTACTTTGCGGTGTCTCGTGGATGCCTTTAATAAAATTAGATACTTGCTCCAATCTTGCAAATAAAACTGACCCTGAAGCAGAGAGAGGTCATTCGGCTGCTCCATCATGACGAGGCGGCTCCCTCATAATAGTGCGCATTACATAGATTGCAGAATCACAGGGAGGTTCTTATAATAAAAGAAAATCATATGTTCTCCTTTTGTCGAGCTTCAAGATTTAATGACCAAAATGTAATAGAATAAATACTTGTTTTTACATTGTAAAGAAGTTCGCCCTCATGGGCAAGGAAGAGGAGAGAAACCGGCTTAACGTACAACTAAAGGTTTAATGTGAAACTCAAAAGACAAACACATAGGACGACGGACATGTCCGTGAACGATCTCTCTCTCCCGCACCGCCCTCCGCGATCGGCCTTTATCCCTCTCTGTGGCTTGATTAGCCTAATACGGGACCGGGCGTTTTGAGTCACGACCCGGCCCCGCCCTCCACCGTGCCGCAACATGTTTTGTGGTGATCATTTATATCTTATTTCAGAGCATTAGGGTATATTTGTGGGTGTTGTTTAAACACTATTCAAGTGAAACAGCAGTGCCGTAGAGGAATAATGCAGATAACAATGGGTCTGATTAGAAGGTACATTTTATTTCCACATTCTGGTGCTTAGGGGCAGAGGAATTCAAGCCTCATTGTGTTACTTTTTGTAAAATATATTAAAAAGTAGTGGAGATCTGTTAGGTTGCATATCAAACTTTGAAGTGTTTGTAAAAAAGTCTTAAATTTAGCTTCATAAAGCCTGCAGATTGCTAGATTACCAAGACCCAAAAATCTATGCTTACTGTATATAGGGTGCAATAGCTGATGTTTAGGTCTTAATGCTAATGCTAATGCTAATTGTTTTAATCTGTGAATCGGATGCAAATCTCTAATAACAAGGGGCTAATATTGTTCAAATGCAATCATGTTCTGTCACCCAGCATTATCTGACGCCTCAGTTTCCCTCATGCAAAACCTGCAGGAAACGATTCTTGTGTGATGTGCGCAAGTATTGAGCATATGTTTTGTTTGTGCTTGTGCATGCATTAATGTGCACTGAGGTTGGCGAGAGCTGTAAATATGAGTGTGCATGTGTGTTGAAGTCTACCCTCCAGACAAATGCCACGATTGAAAAATGGAAGCTTGTGCCATGGTGCTTCATGCTAGCTGTCTTATTAGCATACAGGAAAGGTGATGTAAACTGACGCCGTCCCCTGTGGTGTAAATATTTTAATTCGTAATGAGCTTGCTGGTAGATGGGGCTCTGCTTTATTTATTCCGCCACATGGCATAAAGCCACTGCTACAGCCTGTCCTGCATCCTCATTAGCCTCGCATCTTATCTGTATGCAGGGGTAGACTGGGAAGAGAAATCAGCCTGGGATTTTACATAGAAACTGGCCTAAAATTTGTTGACCGGAGGGGTGGGGGTTGGTCTCTTTTATAGATATCGCTGCCTCCTTAGGCATATAGCAGCACCATTTTGTGGCCCATTCTGCATAACGTGGCGGCTCATTTCAGCTTATCGCGGCCCATTCTGCCCATTTCGTGTCCGGCCCACCGGCCCGCCGTCCCGCCAGGTTCAATACAAGCCAATGCCAGTATGCCAGCTTACCAATCCAGCCCTTTCTGCATGCATAAAAAAAGCTTTCATATATAAACTGTAAGAATGGTAGAAGCTGGTCATTATGATTGCCAAAAAGATGATGAAAATGTGAAGTGTTTAGAAGTCATTAACTAAAACTAGCAAAGGTAGAAACTTAACTTGATAGTTGACCCAAAAATTTAGATCCCGTTGCTGCATTTTGTTTAGTTTTTTTTTCAAAATGGCCAAATATTGGACAATTTTTTTTGGGCCTAGCTCATGTAGCGGTCTATTGCTACAAAATAAATAAATAAATAAATAAATGGGCCAATGCTCAAAACTCTCCACTTTCAGAGTAGTGGCTAATTGAATTAGATTGCATCAATGTGTTAACAAGAGACAGTTAAGGCGTCCGGTAATCAGTTAGTGGACATGCTAATCACAGTCATTCTTTTGGCCTTGACAAAGTTTCATCTTATCGCTACAAAAAAAATCTGGGCACGTATTCAAACCTCTCTGAACTTTCACACTTACAACTAATTTAATTAGACAGCCGCAATGTGTTAGCATAAACAGAACGGGGACGTTAATACGACAATATCCAGACTTAAACGGCAAGGATCCCGCCCAGGTTTTATGTCACTGACGGGTCTTGATGACAAACACCTGCGCACCTCACGTTTGATATCTCTTATGTCGCCAACAGCGCAAACCCTTGCTCAAAGCCTGCCAACCCTTTCTGACACGGAGGACAGGCATTGGAAAATCATGTTCAGACTGCCTGAAGGGTATCCACAGTGCTTTCCACCCCGTTTGCAATCAAATTAATGCCTTCACGGTTCTCATAGTATAACCCCCTTCCATTTGTGTAGCCTCGCGTCACTGTCAACATGAAACTCTAAACTGGAACACTTACAGATTCGAGGCTAGACTTCAAGGGCTAGTTTCCCTAAAAATAAATATTAAATATATAAAAACCTCCAAATTATGTTTTGAGTGATCCAATCACAATGTGTCTTCAGATTCTGATTACTGAAAATGCTAATGCTTGGTTTAAAGAGGGGTTCCTAAGCCTCTACATCTTCACGTGGCATTGGACCGACCTTCCAGAGTACCTTGTTTGAAAATACATATTCCTTACTTATTAGCTTTACAACCACCTCACCGATCAGACAAATGATGTCAGGGGCGTCTGGCACCGCAAGTCTAAAACTAATGTTCCCTGTCGCGACAGTGCATTAGCACTGAGATGATTCCTGCAGTTGGTGTCGGGCCCAGACAACCCCACTATTGGCTGGGTGGAACGCTTTGGCTGTCTGCTCGCTTAAGCCCAATATCATGGTGCTCGTGTTAGCGGAAGGATGCACGCCTTTCGGTTTGATTAAGATGTCAGTCAGTCGCTGTGTGAAGTATGCAATTTATGTCCCCTCTCCTCTTTCGGTCTGTTATTGCACCCTCTTGACCAGGGCATTTAACGCAAATAGAAAGGAAACACTTGGGTCTAGGATAAATAAAAGGGAGAGGATTTTATTAGTGACAAATGAAGATGACAATCAACGATACTGTCTGTTATTCTTTGGAGAGCGTATTGACTTTTTGCCACACTGCAGCTCTTCCCTGGATTACATAATTACTAATCAATAATAATTAATTATTTGATAGAAAATAAATGGTAAAACACCAAAAGGATGTTCTCTAAATCTTTTTTTCTCCGCATAACGCAACGAGACTGGTCGTTTTCATCATTTTCTTTTCAAATATTTTGTCTTGAGGCACTGACAGTGTAATTTCATCTAATTAAAGATAAGGAGGCGCGTGAGCTATTTCTCCTCATGAAATGATAAGTCAGTGCCACAGATACCTGAGGAGTTATTGTTTACCTCTCCACATGGCTTTGTGTGGAAAAAAAGAATAAAATGGAGGATTAACAATCTAGCTCATAGGGTAAAACGCAAAAGAGTTTAATCCTTTTATTATCACATCTGAAAAGCCAACAGTCATCAAAAAAGCTGCTGTCCACACAACATCAAGTTGTCCTGGGCTTGTCATCAAAACAGAGGTTTGTTATTGAGAGTTGGAGAAGATCTTTGGCAACAGACAGCTGGTGATTAAACCACATTACGATTTGCATGGTTCACACTGCCGTGTAATTATGAATATGATCCATGTCACTCACTGGTAATTGATGCCTCTTGGCTGACTCTTCAGGCCCTCGAATGAGCTACAGGTTTCTGGGTATCATAATACGTTTTCTGTGGTAAGTTTTATATCTTTTCCTGTTTGGAAGCTACTCAAAACGTGCTAGCTAAGTTACCAACTATACATAATTTTTTTTAAATATAATGAACTAAGCTAAACTGAAAACTAACTTTGAGTAAAGTGGCTATAGTTGCATCACATGCTACATGGAAAAATAACTTGCTAAATATAAGCTACTTCACAAATTTTCTTAGACACATGAAATAATCGCAATCTACTCCAATAATGTGGTTACTAATAATACTTTAATGTGGTAAAACAACTGTGCTAACAACCCCTCCACAGAAAAATTAGCTAAGCTAAACTGAAAGCTAACTTTTACCAAAAGTAGCTCGTTACACTACACGCTACATGGGAAAAAGTTTGGAAAATGTAAGCTACTTCACATTTTTTACTTATATCTATGAATTAATCACAATCTATTCAAGAAATGTGGCTAGCTAAGCTAACAACCCCAACAAAGAAAAATTAGCTATGCTAAACAAAGCTAACATTTACTAAAAGTGGCTAGTAGGCCTACACTACATGCTACATGGAAAAATTAATTGCTAAATTGTACTTCATATATTTTCTTACACATATGAAATAATCACAAGCTACTCCAATAATGTGGTTAACACTAATAACACTTTAATACTTTAATGTGGTAAAATAACTGTGCTAACAACCCCTCCACAAAAAAATGAGCTAAGCTAAACTGAAAGCTAACTTTTACCAAAAGTAGCTCGTTACACTAAACGCTACATGGGAAAAAGTTTGGAAAATGTAAGCTACTTCACATTTTTTACTTGAATAAATTGTGATTAATTCATAGATATAAGAAATGTGGCTAGCTACGCTAACAACCCCAACAAAGAAAAATTAGCTATGCTAAACAAAGCTAACATTTACTAAAAGTGGCTAGTAGGCCTACACTACAAGCTACATGGAAAAATAACTTGCTAAATTAAGCAACTTCATATATTTTTTCCTCTACACATGAAATATTCATTAGATCCTCATAAATTTGGCTAGCTAAGCTAACAACTGCTCCAAAGGAAAACAAGCTAAGCTAAATTGAAAGCCAAAAGTGGCTATAGTTACATTACGTGCTATATGGAACAAATAACTTGCTAAATTTAAGCTACTTCACATATTTTCTTACACATATGAAATAATCACAAGCTACTCCAATAATGTGGTTAATACTAATAATACTTTAATACTTTAATGTGGTAAACTAACTGTGCTAACAACCCCTCCACAGAAAAAATTGCTATGCTAAACAAAGCTAACAATTACTAAAAGTGGCTAGTAGGCCTCCACTGCACTACATGGAAAAATAACTTGCTAAATTAAGCTACTTCATATATTTTTTTCTTATACATATGAAATATTCATAAGATCCTCATAAATTTGGCTAGCTAAGCTAACAACCTCTCCAAAGGAAAACAAACTAAGCTAAATTGAAAGCCACAAGTGACTACATTACATGCTACATGGAACAAATAGCTTGCTAAATTTAAGCTACTTCACATATTTTCTTACACATATTAAATAATCGCAATCTACACCAATAATGTGGTTAATACTAATAATACTTTAATACTTTAATGTGGTAAAATAACTGTGCTAACAACCCCTCCACAGAAGAATTAGCTATGCTAAACAAAGCTAACAATTACTAAAAGTGGCTAGTAGGCCTACACTGCACTACATGGAAAGATAGCTTGCTAAATGTAAGCTACTTCATATATTTTTTTTAGATATGTGAAATAAATCACATGCTACTTGAACATGCTACTTGAGCTACTTGTGGCTAGCTAAGCTAAACTGAAAGCTAACTTTTAGAGAAAGTGGCTATAGTGCAAAAACATTTACTTCAGTTTTTTTTATTTTATTTTAATGTCTCGTTTTTCAGTGAAAACGTCTTAATTTACAGGGGAAGACATATGCAACATCGCTAGTTCTGATTTTAAACAGCTGAAAGAAAATACCAAACGCAAGAAATATTATCAGGGAATATGTACGATTGTAGCATCTGTCAAAGCTACCCTGCTACATAGTAAAATACATGTTACCGAAAAGCTACATGACTTAAAAACTAGAACATTTCTACTGAGAAATCTAGCTAAACTAATAACTTAGCATTTTGTAGCAATCCTGCTAGCCAAAACCCAGAAATAAACAAATATTAACACAGTGGGGTGACAAGAAATAGGAGATAACAGGCCTGTTCAAAGCGATTTGCTGATTCATAACTGCTGCAAACAGCTTGTGCGGGACTAAAGCTACAACAGTGTTTTTCCTCAAAGGTCTAAAATGTCCTAATTTGTTGGGTGTACAAAGTAAAGATCAGTGGCGTTCCACATCTAAATGGCCTCATCCGAGTGCTAACGCCTACGCGGTGTAGCAGTAGCCTAATTGTAAATGGAAAGACATTTCGACTGTAAGTCACGACTGACTCCGCACATAATCAACTGAGTGATATCCATCACAGAGTCCATTCATAAATTTTCATAATAACGCGTGCAAGAATTAGCCTGCGGGCCCATCTAATTAGTTCTCTATCAGTAGCTGAACACAAATGAACCATGGGATGATTTTTAAAGCAGAAGTACTCAAAGCCAGTCCGTCGCTTGTGGTGGGAGGCTTTTCGGGAAGGGGCATTTGGGGAATAAAGTGCTTTGGAATGCTGTGGCGACACCTGTCACTCTTTTCCCGAGCTTCTCCATGGATTAAGGTGACGTTATCACTATGCAACCAAACTGCTATGGAGTTTGGGATGGAGGGGGAGACCGTGTTGTTAAATTTAAACATGCTTTTCTTCAGTGCATGAATAATACACGTCACTAAGATGGCCCGTGAATAATTAAGGAGGTGGTAACGAGCTGGGCCAGGTGCACGTTTCAAAGGTTTCAAGAGAGAGAGAGTGAGATGTCAACGCTCAAAAGACACAGAAATGGGATCAGGAGGCATTTGATTTATTTGGGGGGGGGGGGGGGGGGGGGTCAAATTAACTAAACTAAAATTTGACATCTTCTGGAAAGTGTGAATGGTGCTTACCAATGTAAAACTCGACGCCATGATGCAAGGGTGTTGTGGGTGGTTGTCAAGGTGTTGCTATGTGGTTGCTAAGGTGTTCTGAGAGGTTTTTAGCACTATGCTCTGCAGTTGCTAAGGTGCTCTGGATGGTAGCTAGTGCCTCGCTATGTAGTTGCAAATATAGCCCCTGGTACCTCAGTCTGGCTTTAGTTCATCCTTCAATGTAATTCTATGGAATTTTTTCACACATCACCCGCCAGCCGAAAATGTAAAACCTAATCGTGCAGAAAAGTAATTGCACCCTTAATAATAAAAGG
Source organism: Moxostoma hubbsi (assembly GCA_032164185.1). Classification (NCBI taxonomy): domain Eukaryota; kingdom Metazoa; phylum Chordata; class Actinopteri; order Cypriniformes; family Catostomidae; genus Moxostoma; species Moxostoma hubbsi. The sequence continues at coordinate 20,827,299 of JAVLUX010000048.1, forward strand.
TACATACACTCAAAATTATGTAAACTTGCTTCCAAAAAGTCCACGAAAATGCTAATGCAATTAGCAGATAAGACTGTCCAGTCCAGTAGAGTGTTAATTAGTGTATATATCGGTTTCAAAGGGCATCACAGGATTAATCCTGTTTTATTGTAGAAAAAGGAATCAAATGTCGTCATTAAAGATGCAGTTCATGGAGAGTTCAGGTGTCTCTCTAAGGGCACCGAAGCTCTGTTTAGGCCAGGGGGTAAACAACACCCATAAAGCCCCAATGGACCCCAGAGGGGTAAAAAAATAAATGAGCTGCAATCTTCAAAGAAATCAAGGAAATCTTTATATAATACATTTTCATGTGTGGTTTAATTCAAGGACAGTTCTTTATTTTCATTTTATGCAATGTTTGCAGATATTGCAGGAGTCCAGTGAGGAGGGTCTTTATTACCTACCAGGCCCATGGGGTCCACCTGACAGGACCAATTAGGATCCAACTGGGCAGATTAAAATCACAAGGGCCGTTCCTATGTGAGAAGAATACAAAAAGGGCCACTTTAATACAACACACGATTTTAAAGTCCCGTTTTGATGCTTTCACATGGAGAGCAAAAAGCTGGATCCACAATGAAGCTTTAGACCTCCCTGAATGACCGAAAACTATGTAGTTAAGAACAAATTGCTCTATCTGCCACTCTTTGATTGTGGTGTTGTGCATTTGTGCTGTTGAAAATGCATATAATTGTGTTGTTCTTGTGTGGGCAACAAAGCAGCATTACACTCAAATTCTGCCCTGTTTAATTCAACAGCTCTCAAACGAACTCAAAGCAGGCTCAATTTTGTCCGTATAAAAACATGATTTTACACATGAGAGTTGGGTTATTGAAAAAGATAACAATAAAGATACAGCTGAAAGATAACAGTGCTTGGTGTACCGTTAACGTTTACCAGCTGCGCGACAGGAGGGCAAATATTTTCTGACAGATGTGAGGCCATCGCGCCCCATGTCAATAAAACTATCATAGCTCACTGGAATGACTCCCACAGTGATGTTAATTATTCCTCATTACAATACCCCTGAAAAAAATGCTAGAGTATAAAACTTTTAATTAAAATCTCTCTCGCTAGGACTTAGTTTGCTTATTAGCATTACTTTGCATTATTGTTGGTCACTGAGGGTAATACAATTATATTTGGCATTTTAAAAAATCGTTTTAAAAGTAAAACACTTTTTTCCCCCTCAAAACAAGGTTGATATCATAGTCTGCCCAATCTACAAACATTTTGGAGCCATGGCCTAGCAGTTAGCGCAAAATGCTGGTTCGAGTCTGATTTGCAAAGCATGCTGAAAAAATGCTAATAAAAGCTTAAACTAGCCTAAGGTGATAAACTGGTCTCCTAGCTTGGTTAGCTGGTAAGGCTGGTCTGTTTTGAAGGTGTAAGAGGGGTTTATGGCTCCCGTCAACTGTGTTTTTCAGGAGAGTAAGCATTAGCTTTGAGCACTCGGGCTGATACAATGATAATAGCATGTAAAAATACACATTCCTCAAAACAAGTTGATAATGTGATTACTAGATAAATAATAATAATAATAATAATAATAATAATAATAAGTTGGAGCCATGGCCTAGCTGGTCAGGCTGAAAACCAGCTTAAACTGTCTAAAACCTGCAACCCACTTTGGTCTGTTTTTTATGAGTTGTGCTCATGCAAGCCTACCCCTGTGCAGGACGGGACTCAACAGGTGGTGCTGGGGTGGAGGAGGTTAGCACACTGAAACAGCAATGTGATTATGAGCAGACTTATAAAGCAACGGCTTACATGTGATTGGCTGGGAATTACCCCGCTAATGGTGCGATGATGTACAGTTGCTAGTCTTCCCGCTAGAACTACGCTGCGCTAACATTTGATGCATTAGGTATCCTGAATTAACAATCAGCAATATATTGTTGTACTTTAAATGCAACAAATGGAACCTTATTATAAAGTTCTTTTTCGACATGCAATGTTTGTGGTGAGATTAAAAGTGTATCTGGAAACAATCTATCTATAAAAGTATTTAAAATAAAACTATAAAAAAAATAATGCATCTAATGCTGTGTCCATGCTAATACGTTTTGTTTGAAAACGCATTAGTTTCACTGTTTATGCCTCTCATCCACACTAGAACGACGTTTGTCCGCTCTTCATTACTGCCTATTTTTTACTGAAAATGGCGTTTTAACGAATACGCTATGCTAATGCATTTTTTTTTTAAAAAAGTTGAAAACCTTGTTTATGACTTGCTAACATCATCATTATCCAAAGTATGAGTGTTTTCAAAAGTCTCAGATTTCATTGGAGGAAAACCCCGTGCCAGTGCGGATGATACGCTTTGGTTTGTGAACTGCATTTTACGATTCCTAATGTCATAATTTACCGAAGTATGCCATTCTAGAGAGCATTCTCGAAACTTTTTGTATTCAGTGGATTAAAATGCTGTTTCAGTGTGGATGAGATGTGTAAACGCAGAAAAATCAAAATAAAAACATATTAGTGTGGATGTGGCCCAATGCATTTATGGTTAAAAACTCCTCGTTTTCCAAAGTATGCCATATTGGAGAGTGTTTTCTAAAGTCTCCATTTTTGGTGAAGGAAATAGCCATTGTAGTGTGGATGAGAGGCATAAATATGGCAGAATATAAGCATTTTCAAACAAAGACATATTACTGAGAGCATGCATGCAACACATTTTTGGTTGAAAACTCAGTTTTCCGATACTTAACATCACCGTTTTCCAAAGCATGCCCATACTAGAGCGCGTTTTCGAAAGTCTCCATTTTCAGTGAAGAAAAACACCATTCTAGTGTGAATGAGAGCCATAAGCGTAGCAAGATAACTCTGTTTTTATACGTAAACATATTAGTGTGACATTGGCCATTTTTGAACTCCAACTTTTGTCTCCCATGTACACACCACAGCCTAACATTCCTGGATCACGCGTGCAAACCATTTCACCACGTCTACGACAAAAACTAGCCTAACGTTTCAACAAAATGTATTGTTAGGACGTTTGGAAAATGCATCTGTCTCGGCACACCAATTCCAGGCACATACGGGATTCAACTGTTGAACTTGGCCTGTATGCCTTCATCCTGGTGTACCGCCACTTCTTTCCGAACAACTCATCCTTTCTGTGTTTCGATCTCTTTCCAAACTCTCCCTCAACCACATACATCCTCTCAAGTCTCTTAACAAGCTCCCTTCCCTGTCAAACGCACCTTTGCAGGTCTGTGATCCAACACTCTTTGCTAGTGAAATGATAGAAAGGTCCAATATTGCCAACGACCTCGCTCATAACACCGGATGGCACGCTCGAGAGAGCTCGACAGAAATCCCACTCTGTCGTCTGTCCGTATATATTTTTGCTTTATTGCTGTTATTTTGTAGTAATTCACTCTACCGCCGACACCAACAAAATCCTATTAGAGGTGAGAGGAAAACAATAATGTTTTGTCACAAGGAGCTTATTTTGGTTTGTTGATGTGAGAAACAGTGGCATACACAGCACTGGGATGACATTATCCAGTGCTTCAGGATATTCCAGGAGGTTTATGCCATGCTATGCCATTATTCAAGTGGAATATATGCAACTACTACGTCTGTCGTACAGTTATGACACTTCTACTGTACATGTTTTTTAATGGGGTTTTCCTTTATCTCAGCAACATCTTTAACTGTGCTCAGATTCGCCAAGACTTCGCCAACGTCTGCCATCAAAAGTCTGAGATCTGACTACGAACTCAAACATTTCTCAGCAAATTCTTCCAAGACCGAATTACTTGATGATAAGTCATTTTTATTAGTTCCCCAATTCCCAATACGCTCCAAGTCCTCGTGGTGGCGTAGTGACTCAATCCAGGTGGCGCAGGACGCGTCTGAGACCGTCAAATCACGTGGGTTGTTGAGCTTGTTACCGCGGAGATATAGCGCGCGTGGAGGCTTCACGCCACCCACCGAGAGCGAACCTCGTTATAGCGCCCAAGAGGAGGTTACCACATGGGACTCTACCCTCCCTAGCAACCGGCCCAATTTGGTTGCTTAGGAGACCAAGCTAGAGTCACTATAATAATTACTTTAATGAGTTATTAATAAAATGTATAATTCTATATATTATTTTACAATTAACAGAACTTTTACAATAATCAATTGTTAATAGAAATAATTAACATGAACAAAAATAGTCTTTCAGGATTTTATCTTTTAGGATTTTAGAAGACATTAAAGAACCAGTCGCATTTATGCACGTTTTTCCCCCCTCGATTCATACCGCTGAGCTTTCTGTATTAGCGGCTGATCAGATTATGCAAGGTTTTTGTCTATCAAAAGATCACTAATTGCTTAATGCCGAATGAGTCAGCATACGTTATTTGGATGCGCATCTCTGGTTCAATTAAGTATTTTAAGAGCCACATCATGAAAGCCACTCTTGGCTCGGCGAGGAAGATTTCAATTTAACAAAATTACACAGTACCTCTGCCATCATGATTAAATATGATACTCGGGCATATTAAACGTTATTTGCAAACATGTATCTGCAGCATTCACGAAAGAGGAAAGCTTTGTCTTTAGTGGTCTATATTGGAGAAAGTCTGATGTGTTCCCGCCTGTTATGAAGTTATCATGGGCTTTGTTAAGCAGTTTTTTTGTCTCTTTTCTTAGGGTAAATTGTGCTATATAAAAATCCAGTGTATCCAGGTCAACATCAATTGTCCTCTGTACTGTTGTGTACCGTACTCTGTGTACATCTTGAATCATTTGTCAATGCTCAATCAAATAGGTCGACAAACAAACCACGCACATGGGAACTCCTCTTTGCATTCACACTTATGAATGGTCTCGGCTTTTCATGACCAACGGTCTTTAAAATCTCAATCATGTTTGTTCTGATTGCACAAAAGCATTCAACGAGACAACCATGCAGACACAAAAGCGGCGCCTGTCTCTTGTTGAAAGAAAAAACAAGGTCTCGAGCTATTTTCGAACATATCACGTGTTCTCGATAATGAGTAGGTACTAGGAATCTAGAATAAGTACTTTGTGTTTGGAAACAATTATACCGATAACAACAGTATTTCATTTGAATTCATGCATGTTTGTGTTTATGTGCAATCTGATCTATACAGTCCAGAGGAATGAAATGGTTTTACTTTCATACTGTAGGAGAAATGAGTTATACATCCATTATGGATGATTTGAAATACTTCCAGTTTGACTTTGTATAAAACTGAGCGCAACTATAGGTGGCTCTAGCTCTTTATATAGTATTTATATCATGCACTGGAAGACATTTTTTAACCAGGAGGGATTTTGCTAAACTGTTAATAGCGTGGTCGATATATTTGCATTGCTATCAGTGAGCAGGACCGCTTTACAATATGCCGGTTCTCACCTCCTCCTTTCCCTTTTACCTTGCTACATACTTATACTACTGTTATATGTGAATTTTTGTCCTATTTCCCACCCCTAACAACAGTTATCTGTATTTACTTAAAAAACACACACAGATACACAAACCTGACTCAATAGCACAACAATAGCAGATGCTCTGTAGGGTACCGCTCTAAAATGCCAGTGTGAAATAGAAGGTTTCCATGTTTCATCAGACTTCACTGGAATAAAAGCATGACCTCTGGCCTCAGGGTTCGACCTCAACCCGAAGCATAATAACTGTGAGTGAATAAAAGCGGTTGGAAAAGGGCAACACAACCGCCTGTGGAGCGCAACACACAGGGCTACACTATTACACTAACAGCGAATAAGCACGAACAGCTTTCAAAGGTCTACACATCATAGATGTCCAGATTTTCTCTATTCTCTAACAATATTTAGTCCATTTTCTCCCCAATTTGGAATGCCCTATTCCCAGTCCTCGTGGTGGCGTAGTGACTCACCTCAATCCGGGTAGTGGAGGACGAATATCAGTTGCCTCCACGTCCGAGACAGTCAATCTGTGCATCTTATCATGTGGCTCATTGAGCACGTTACCGTGGAGACATGGCGTGCGTGGAGGCTTCACGCTATTCTCCGCGGCATCCACACACAACTCACCACACACCCCACCGAGAGCGAGAACCACATTATAGTGCCCACAAGGAGGTTACCCCATGTAACTCGACCCTCCCTAGCAACCGGGTCAATTTGGTTGCTTAGCCAGAGTCACTCAGCATGTCCTGGATTCAAACTCATGACTCCAGGGCTGGTGGTCAACGTCAATACTCGCTGAGCTTCCCAGGCCCCCAACAATATTTAGTTTTTATCAATTTTTTTATTATTTGGAATAATGTTCCTGATTACGACAGCAGGAGGGAAATTCCACTGTGATTTTAGTTGTGCAATATTAGTTTTGTAGTTAAATGTAATGGCAAACTATATTTCGGAATGATACAAAAGTGAAAATTAAGGGACCTCTTGAGCATTTTGTGTTCATAAAGCACCTCATGACTGAACCACACTATGCTGCAGCTTTGCATATGCACTGCTTTTGTGCACGTTGTGAAACAGCCAGAGCATTGACAAACATACAACGTAAGGACTGCATTTCGAATGAGATACAGTCTGGTCAAAACTTACCAGACAGAATCCTCGCTCAAGACCTCGCTGTTCACATGGGCGTTTGAAAACCAAATACTTGCGGCTTTATCGCTTTTAATTATGCAGTGTTTTAGTCAAGATGCAGGGCTTTCTAGCCTAATGAGCTGTTAAAAAGTGTGTTAGGGGAGCTAAATTTACAGAAGTAAAGACAACTTCAAAGGTAATTTGGCCAGAGTCATAATGAGGACACGAGGAGCTGGAACAAGGAGAGGCATCTCCGACAGATATTTAATAGGTGAACTTCAAAGCCAAAAATGTCAATCTACGGGACACATAGACTTAATAAAGGAGACAACCGAGACATCTGCCCAATTACGTAATACAAACATGTGCTGAAAATTAAGTTTGACCATTGTTTTCCCCTATTTTAAAGAATTGATATAAACACAGCAAATGTGACATAATAGCTGTTTGTGAACTACATTTGCGCCTAGTTCAGGTATAGATGCGATTTTCATGGCCAATGTTTTCTTAAGGAAGTGACAGGAACATTAATATATATTAATATAGATATTATTACATTATTACATGCTGGGATGTTAATATTTATAGTTGAATTCACTTTTTACACACCAAAAAGCCCAAAAAAATTGTAATGAGTTTTTCTCGTAAATCGTCACAAGTGTTAATAAGATGTTGAAGTTGATAAGACACCAAATGCAAACAGGGGGCATCACTCACAAAACTTGAGTAGTATGAACTTCTATTTGGTTGCTTAAGAGACCTGGCCGGAGTCAATCGGCATGCCCTGGGATTTGAACTAGCGAACTAGCGAACTAGTGATCTCCAGGGGTGGTAGCTAACGTCTTTACCACTGAGCTACTGAGCTAATGAACCGGAGCGCTAGCTAACCCAATGCGCTTTTAAGTCCTCGTGGTCGCGTAGTGACTCGTCTCAATCCGGGTGGTGGAGGACGAATCCCAGCTGCCTCCACGTCTGAGACCGTCAACCCACGCATCTATCACATGAACGTGTTGCCATGGAGACACGAACCGAAAGAAGTTCTATGGAAATTGTTCATAAAACCATTCTTAATTAAATTGTCCAAAACGTGTTAATAAGAACATAATACCGAAAGCGAACATGAGGCCTCATTCACGAAAAACAAGCAGTGCATATTTCTATATCAGGTCTGGGGAACCTTTTTTCCACTAAAATCATTCCTTAACATTAACATTAGCTGGGATGTGCATTTGTTCCCAACACATTGGATAAATTAGTCGAGATGTGCATCATCAAAATGGCTGTCAGGTATAACTTTCTGCCTTCCCTCAACTCTGACCCCAAACGACACGTGAGAATCTTCAAACTAGTGGTGGAAATCGATCTCAGAGTGTTAGCAGTGGATGCTATTGTGGCGTGTCCTGTCCAGGCATGCGATTACACCGCTGATAGTTGCTTATCTAACACAGCGTCCACCATTCTGATAAGAGCGGAGAGACTGAAGAGAGGCATATACAGCATAGATCGATTCTTAAACGTCTAACTACACTGCAACACCAATCAAACAAATCAATGTCAACTTAAGTTCTACACAATAAACACAGTGATGTCACAATGTTAGTATTTAAACAGGGGTGTAAGAGTATCTGCCACTATGTGCACTACAATGCAAATAGCATCAAACGCTATTTGACCTTAGTGCTTTTTGTTGCTTTTTACACTTAGTGAAAATAGCCTCTGCCTAGAATATGATATAATATAATATAATAACATGCTGCATCAGATTCACCCGTGTAACGCTATGTTGTACCGTGTCTTTCATCATAATAGAGGTATTTTCACTCTACATTTAGATATGAAAGGAAGGCACATTAATACATAAAACACAACAGCCATAAAGTCAAATATCTCTCAGCAGCCATCCTGTTCAACATCATACCACTTGAGCTTAAACAAGATCTGTATACTTTCCCCAATGCAGTCAGGTAATACACCGCAAATATCCACTTCTGAAACATCAGTCGCCTGAAAACATAAACATAATGCCAGAAAGCCCATCGATATATCACCCTTCAGACCCTCCAGAGTGTGTATCGACCGCTGGATCCGTGTACCGCCCCAGCCCGCCCCTTCATGTTACAGGTAGGAAACTGGTACTTGTCTGCTGGTGTGCACACGATTCAGGGTGACAGATTAAGTGCTTCGCTTGTCCTCTGTGCCGGTTAATACGGCAGGTTGGATTTAGCCGCTTCTTCCGCAAGAAGGAGACTGGGACAGTTAGTGCTGGCGATAATTCCAGAGATGGCGCCAAATCAGTATGTTTTCCCCTTTTTGGCAAAATATTCAGATATACTGTATACAAATATCTTAGTAGTTTGTAGCGTGTATGACGAACATGTTACGTGGACTTCAGAGGAAAAATAAAGCACCCTTTAAAGAGCCCATCCATTCTCCACATTTCTATTTTTTAAGTTCTTAGCTTGATGGTTTTCCAACAGAGACGAAATATTGTTTGGGTGATCTCAGAGTTGCTACACAAAGCAGAGTGTCTCTATTTATCAATCAAATCCGTATAGATGGAGAAAGCACCATCCCTCGCTACAATCCAGTTAAGTGGGGGTGAGGAGACCCGGTCAAACACAAAGCAAACAATTGGGTGGAAGCATTTGTCAAGACTCTTGACAGTCGGGGCCAGCGAGATTCCATCAGTCTGTCAGTTCGGCTCTACAGGAGAGGAGATAATTGCTGTGGGACTAGCATGCCTTCAGTATACATCAAAACATGCCCGAGCATCCCATCCGTCCGCCTCTGGAATCACACAACGGAACATGGGCCGGCTCTCCTTGGTGTCACAGCCAAATAACCTTCAAAACAAAGGCTTAAAGGGCCATTCACACCAGATGCGCGTTTGCGTCCATCCGTGCTATTTTATTTACTGTTTTCCCTGTAAATACGCACTGTAGAGCGGAGGAGGGCGGGGCCGGGCTGGAGGGATAAAGGCGGCCATGACGACGGTTCGAAAGAGAGAGAAAGAATTACAGGCCGCTGCTCTGTGTGTGTTTATGTTTGTGTGTTTTTCGTTTATTTCTTCATTAAACTATTATTTATACTGTCAAGCCGGTTCACGCTTCCTCCTTTCCCTTATAACGCTTTACATTGGTGCCGAAATCCGGGAAGGAGGAGGGATGCCCGTAGCGGAGTCCTTGACACTGTCTTCCACCCAGGGGAGCGCCGCTGCGAAGGAGGAGTGCCTTGACGTCCCCCAGAAACGCGGAGGGGTCGAGAGGACTGCCGTCCACGAGGACCGCCTGGAGCGGTAGGGCCACTGCCAGGGGCAGAGTGTCCCCACAGGTCGCTGAGAATGCGGAGGGGCGTTCGGTCCACTGGGGGTTGGTGTGACTCCGGCCCGGGGAGGACCGGCTGCCGTCTGCCTGAGAGGGTGGAGGAGTGATCGGGGACCATGTGACTCAATACCAATATCGCACTACCAATGGCACTATTTTACAAAATATGCACATTTTACCCCAATTTGCAATGCAAAAAAACAAAAATAAAATATGTATCTTTTAAATTGTACAGAATTTATGGCAGTATTTGTTGTACTGCCGTTTTTATGCAGATTTAATATATATATATATATATATATATGGCTTGCCTCCCCTTAGACCTGGCCATGGGTGAAATATGACCCAGACATGTTTTCGTGAGATTCACCGCGTGCATCATTAGCAAGAAAAATTGTGTTGTGTCATGTCGCTTGTGTGCACTGTAGACACTTAAGAATTTATCACCTCTTCACAAATGTGATGCACGCATCAGGGGAATGTTACGTTTCTCATTTGCGACTCTCTGGGAAGAAGGAAGAAAGAAGCTGTGATTCGTCAACTGCCAGTGAATTCTCTACAGAATTTCCTTGAGGATATACAGTTTGCACATCAAGGCGTTCAAAACTGTTTTGCTAACTGGTGAAGTCTCTCTCTCAAGACTTTCTGTCAGCAAAAACAAATTGAGATAATCAAACTGAAGCAACAAACTAAATCTCCAGAGTTAGCCATTGTTTGCTGTTAATAAACGCTTGACACCAACCACAAGCTAAAACCTAGCACATTAGCAATACATTCTCCGCAATGTTTGTCTTTTAAATGGGAGTTTTGTGACTTTTAGTCCATGCCTCTGTTAGCTTTGATGCTAATCCATATGCTAGTGTACCTCTCATAGTTGACTTAATGAGCGTTAGCAGATTTACATTGTGATGAATGAACAGGAAGTAATTAAAGACATGATTGATAATTTGTCTGCCCTGTAAGTAGCCACTTTTGAAGTTTTAAAATAAGGGACACTTAAATTGGGGGCACGGGGGGGGATCATAGACCCTAACCACTCCACAGTTTTAGCAATAAATGCGTTGAGTTAATATGTGTTAATACAAATTGTATATCCTTTCTTATATGCTAAAATGTGAATTTTCCTGAACTTTTCCTTCATGATTGTTTGATCTTATTGAACATTTATATAGGAAAAAACTCCACAGTTTTACCGCCATTTGTGGACTTTTCAGCTTGAATGCTAATCTATATGCTAGTGTACCCTTAAAAGTTGACTAAATGGGGGTTTAGCATATTAGCAAGTCACATTTCCATTGGTTAATGAACTGGAAGTAAATATACTAATAAGTAATTATAATACTTTCTTGAATTATGACATTTTTACTCTGAAAAATATATTGTTGTGTTTTAGCCTTAAAGGAACACTAACATTAACCTTTACAATACTGCAAACTGTATAAACACTATGTAGAATGGTCGTATGCTATTCCTATTTTTTTTAAAGCTCAAAATGAGTAAACAGTTGCATTATTTACGTGGCCCATATTTACATATACGCATTTGGCAGACTCGTTTATCCAAAGCGACTTACAGTGCACTTATTACAGGGACAATCCCCCCCGGAGCAACCTGGAGTTAAGTGTCTTGCTCAAGGACACAATGGTGGTGGCCGTGGGGATCAAACCAGCAACCTTCTGATTACCAACTCAGTGCCACTACGCCACCACCACTCCACATCTTGTACATTTTCTTCCCTTATTTTCGTGCTACCGTTTGGCGAAGGCCCCTTAGCTGCAAGGCATGCCCCAGATGCTACACAAATCAAAGGATCACGCTGTAATTGAATTTGCTGTCCTTCAAAAGAAATTCCTTAAGGAAATAAACCAGGGATTGCAATGACAAAGGCCACATAAGATGGACAGCAAAATCAGAAATCTGTTCCCTCTTTCATTCAGAAAACAAACCCACGCAAAAGACTGCACCATGCATTGCCGCATGTGCCTATCAGACTGGGAATCACAAGCACGCTTCCTTTTATTAAAAAATACATTCCCCTGATGTTGCACCAACAGACGTCCGTAATCTCGGCCCATTCCATCAACATCTGTGAACGCCAGACATCCGTCTTTGGTAGAAGGAGAAGCAAATGATTCTCGACTATGTGCGGCATCCCAAACCATTTGTTTCTCGAGTTGAACAGAAGCGTAGAGGGAGCACGATGTTTCGTGACTACTTCGACATTTTTCTCAAAATTGAAGACTTGAAAGGAACAGCTGAGCCAAGAATGATATCATTATTTACTCACCCTCTTGTTGTTCCAAGAAAGACTTTCTTCGTTTTGTAAAATATATATATATATATATATATAAAATTGAACCAGCTCACAAACAAAATCTAACTTTTTTGCAATTTTATGCAACAACGTTATGGTGTGTTCACATACAGTGCGGAGCGTTTCGCGCAGCACGATTACATACAAAGTCAATGCAAAGATGCGATTAGATGCAAATTCGCGCCGGGCGCCGTGAATGAAGTGAGTGGCGCAACTCGAACATGCGAAATCGCTTCATTTGCTTCATTGAAACATGTTATCAGCATTGAGATTGTCCGGATGCCACTGACATACTAGCAGAAGAAATCTGGAAAAATGTATTAAAAAAATAGTTGCAGCGGCGAAAAAAGACGTTGCTTGGAGGAAAGTGAGCGAGGAAGTTGGACTACCTGGTAAGTTTTGAAAATATGCGCGTCTACTTGATTCCAGCTATTGGTTGTATTTTACAATGAACCAAGTCGTAGAAGCCCCGCCTCCTGTCCTTTTCCGGAAGAGAAGCGGGAATACTCGCGGGTTCGAAAGTTTAAACACAAATGTATAATCCAGCGGTCAAACTCGCACGATTATATGAAACATTAGAAAAATTCCTTCGCATTGTATGTGAACGCACCATTAGTCTCATTTATCGAATTGGTTTTCAGCATCATAAACGCTGCAGTTTTAGGACACTCTACCAAGTTAAAAGTAGTTGAAACTCGTGAAAATCGTGTCTCGTGATCGCTGCATTCTGTTGTGCTTCATCCATCTGTCAGAACCGCTTATTGTGCACTCGGCTTTCAATCTGTAGCTGCACCGTTTTGAGGTTTGTTGAGGCACGCTGACTGCCCCCTGCAGACGCAGCTCATAAAAACACCAAGTTACATGTACCTTAAGCTTGAATAGCTCAGATGGTGGGAACACAAGCCCTTTTATTACAGAAGTTACACATGTGTCAGGAGGCACGATTTATTGCATGAATTGTTTTTAACAAGTTCATTTAATTACGCTAAATTAACGCCTTAAATCGAAAGCCCTAATAATAATCGGAATATTTCATTACGCACTGAGACTACAAACAGTGGTGCTTGAAGCTTGAATTGCTCCACTGGTCAAGTTAAGGAATTGACGTACAGTGAGGTGCATGATTGTGTTAATATTTTAACGCACATTTTTTTAGATGATTAATCGCGCTGGAGTTAACACGTTAAATCGACCGCCTTAGTTTTAAATAATATTGCAGTCCATATTTTCTATACAATGAAAGTGGACAGCTTAGAAAAAGACCCTAAAGTATCATAAAAGTAACCAAAACAACCCGGGGATTTACATCTTTTTTTAACTTATCGGATGCAGTCCCGTAGCCAGCCTAGTGGACTTTTTTAAAAAAAAATTAAAGTGGACCTTTTTGCAGTTTTTCACCTTATTTTGTATTTAATTATGAGGTTCGAATACTTTATTTTGGTGACTTTTTATGCACTATTTTGTGCTGGATTAGCTTAACAAGCACACTTTTTGATGCACTGATAATATTTACTACAATGTTGTCAAATTGCTTACCAAGTATAAAAACTGTATCCTATTTGGCGGTCTTTTTGAACATAAGTTCAATATACTGCAACGCTACCGCCTGCTTTCTCTTCCGTCTCTCCTGCTCTTTTCGCGCCATTCTCACTATCCAGCTGGATGTCGTTGGCCTCACTGGTTTAGCGCGGGAAAGTGTGACGTTCGAATTTCGGTTTCGCAGATGTAAGGGACCGTCTGAAAACTCCACTCACTACGCTATAACATAGGAGATGTCACTCATTCATTCAATTCACGTGCAAGTTATACATGAAAAACAAAACAACAACAACAACAAAAAAAAAAAATAGTAAAATTCAGAATGTTCTTATAACGTCCCAGAGGACAGACAGTCATACTACATGTGAGATTATTACAGTATGATCAATTATATAAGTACAGTAATCCATTTTAGAGGATAAATAAAAATGTATTTAATTAAAAAAAATACATAAATAAATAAATAAATAAATGTAGAAATTGCACGTGAATTGAATGAATGAGTGGACATCTCCTATGTCCGGTATCATCCGGTATATGTCCCGTCACTATCATGACTGCTATGTTGTTCGGTACTGCACACAAGACTTTCACCTACTGTTGCACTTGTAGTGTACATGGTAGTGTGACAATAAAGTGATTTGATTTTTTATGTTTTAGCGTAGTGAGTGGAGTTTTCAGACGGTCCCTTACATCTGCGAAACCGGATGTCCAACAAATGTCTAACGCCTAACTAACTTTCCCGCGCGCACAGATTTAGCTATGAGTGCTTAACGTCAGTTGCTGCACATGTAACTCCTGTAAAGGATGATATTAATGAATAATAAAACAAAACAAAAAAAACGGACATAAGACCACCCTCCCCCCCCCCCCCCCCCCCTCGCCATAACGGCGTTCCTACATAGCTCCGTTTGCCGTTATCATCTTTATTCATTTTCTTCTCTCTCAATTTAGACTAATTAAACCACACAACATCCAGAACCAAGAACAACAGCTTGATTTATCTTTCACTGTGACTTTTTGACAGATCTGTCAGCTGGGTTCATCTGAGCTGAGTGCGCGCGCGGAATATCAATGAAGGGCTAATGACAGAGTTCCCGCCTGACTAAAGGGAAAGAGCCAGACACAAAACCATTGCTGCAGAAGCATTTCAGGTGAGTCACTCTGGTGAATAATGACATTTTTGCATGAATTATCCCTTAAGAGTTATTCATGCATTATAGTTTAGGCATCGGCACTTCATTTAAGTAATTGTTTAATATTATAATTGAATCTGAAATATTTGTCATGTCAGTTTTTTCTGTTGATTTATGTGCAGCTTCTGCCAAAAATGGTTTCAGTTGGTTTAATCATGTTGGTTGGGTAAGTTGTTGGCCACCTGACAACCTCACAAAGCTCCAGATAACCACACACAGCTCACCGTTGTTCTCTCTTAAAGATTCCCTCGACAGAAACGACCCAAATTACACATAATGAAATCCAATTAACATTTGGAGTCAGCAATTAAGTTGCATTTCAGGGATCTGCTGCGTGACAGGAGCATGTGTGGTTGGACGCTGTGCTTTGGCGTTACATGCACATGTTTACAATCCAATTAACCAATCCGTCCACATCTCAATCAAATGTAAATGCCACGTTTGCCAAGAACAATGAGTAAACCCAGATTCGAGACATGCAATAGCGGTCTTTTTCACTTTTCGACCTGTGCTAATGGAATTCTTGTCTTTCCTTTGCTCTTAAAAAATGATTTAATCATGAAAAATAAAAAATGCAATTTAAAATAATTTGCTCTCGAATGTTTCGTAACCGAAAACCCTTCGCAAATGTTCTGTATACAATGCCGGTCTGTTGGTCTAATGCCTAATAGGCACCTTAATGCGAATACTCGATTAAGAGCGGTCGATTAATCGTTGCATTAATCACCCAAATATCATTCAGCCATTGTAATAATGATTAGATTAGTCGAATGTCAAAATAATTGCTATAACAACAAATAAAGTTTCCTTTGGGTTTGTCTCAGGTAAAGTAAGTCAAACACCCGCCCAGCAGCATCTCGTCTCTTGGAGCCATTTTTTCCGTGGCTATTAAAGTGCATTTGATGACATCCCCATGATGTTCAGGTATTTTCGGCCTATCTTTTTGCTCTGCGACAGGAAGCTCGGCGCAGATTAAAAGGCCCCTGCCCCTCCATCAGTCCTTCGCTGTCTCTTTGTTGAGTGGCTCGGTCTAGAAAAAAAAGGGTTTGATGTTTTGGCTTGAGAGCTTTTCTCTGAGCCCTCAAATCAGCGCTGCCCATCTGATCTCCCGAGCCCTGGCCGGCAATTCTGTGGACCAATAAGGAATCAATGTGGGCGAGTGAACACGACAGCGCCTGACCTCTGTCTCTGAATGCTGGTTTTCGGCTGGATTTGTGTTGATAAATAAAGCACCGGTGCATTACCGGGAATGAGAACATGTCCTCTTTTTTTTTTTTACTCTGATGGAGACACAATCTGGCAAGAGTCCCAGGTTTCAGCGATGTATCGGCTCCATCGGGCTGGTTCTGTCTTCTCTGATCGTATCAGCTCGAAACAAGCTGGTTTATTTAGAAACTACGTCAGGACATTTGGTTAAAGATATGGAGCTGTTAGGACGGACTGGGGTACTATCTGGGCTCTGAAGCACAGGAGGTGGGACTTGGGTGGCAGGCATCGCTGTCGTCCAATCAGAATCGCTGTCTACACATATTAAAAATGTATTTAAATGGATTAAAATATGCATGTTATATTATAAATAGAGGTCGACCGATACCAATAACTAAGGTGGTGGAAAACCCGATTAATCAGCTGACAGTTTTGCAAACAGATTTAGGCGATAAACAACCTAGCAACCACATAGTAAGGGGTCGTTCACAACAAATGCGTTTTTGCATGTGTCAGAGCTGTTTATCAATATATATTATAGTATGCATTTTTTTGACCGTTGCACTGCATCGCTTTACAACATCAGGACAATCAGACCTATCCTGTGTAAATATGCTACAGAGCTCCTGGTCCAAGCTCTGGTCATTTCAAGAATGGACTACTGCAATGCTCTGTTAGCTGTTCTTCCAGCCAGTGCAGATGATCCAGAATGCAGCAGTGCGTCTGGTCTTCAATCAGCCAAAAAGGGGCTCATGTAGCTGCCCACAACAAATTCAAGGCTTTGACTCTGGCTTTCAGGACAGCCAATGGAACCGCACCCTCTTCCTTCAATTCACTTCTTCAGGTCTGTGCTCCAACTTGCTTTCTGCGGTCTATGAACGAGCGACGCCTGGTGGTCCCGTCCATGTCTATCTAGTGGTGGAATGAACTTCCAACCTCCACACGATCTGCTGTTACCTTCTCAACATTCAAGAACCATCTGAAAACACATCTGTTCGGTGAGCACTTAACAAACTCACACTAATTGCACTTAATCTGCACTGTCTCTTTCTTCTGTGCTGGCATCTTTACTCCAGCCATTGTGAGAACTCGGCAGTCTTATACTGCAGAAGTTGTTACAAGCTGCTTGCTATGTGTCTCATTTGCAAGTCGCTTTGGATAAAATGATATAATATGCATACAAGTGATGCAAACCTTACCCTTGTGAAAATCCACACGCAGGTGGATAAAATGAAGAATGGCGTTTACATCTCACTCAAGTGACAGACGTCTCTCTTTATGCATTCAAATATATGCTGAATATTAAAGTGAACCCTTGTGGCGTGTGATGTATATCACAGTAGCATTTACCACGGTGACAGGTTAGATATAAAACTACAAATAAATGATTGCTTTCATTGTCATTTGTGCCTGGAAACCAACTGAAAATATCCACCGTTTGTGCCCAGGAAAAAATATACATTTAATTTAATAGTGTGGGGTAAGTTGTCACAATATAACCTGCGATTTCTCAGATAAATTGAACTTGTAAAACAAATATCAGTTCATCAAACAGCAAACATGGACAATGTAAAACCATAGAAATTATAAAACCATTGTTTTGGTGACTAAAATATTGTAATTAATAAACTATACTAATATAGGGATGCACCAGTATAAAAAACCGTTGGCCGATACCGATATGAGCAAAAAAAACCCCCATTGGCCGATACCGATATGAGCAAAAAAAACCCCATTGGCCGATACCGATATGAGCAAGAAAAAACCCCATTGGCCGATACCGATATGAGCAAAAAAAAAACCCCCCGTTGGCCGATACCGATATGAGCAAAAAAAAAAAAACCCCGTTGGCCGATACCGATATGAGCAAAAAAAAAACCCGTTGGCCGATACCGATATGAGCAAAAAAAAAAAAAAAAAACCCTGTTGGCCGATACCGATATGAGCAAAAAAAAAACCCCTGTTGGCCGATACCGATATGAGCAACAAAAAAAACCCCCCGTTGGTCGATACCGATATGAGCAACAAAAAAAACCCCCCGTTGGTCGATACCGATATGAGCAAAAAAAACAAAACCTTTGGTCGATACCGATATGAGCAAAAAAAACAAAACCTTTGGTCGATACCGATATGAGCAAAAAAAAAAACTTTGGTCGATACCGGTATGAGCAAAAAAAACCTCGTTGGCCGATACCGATATGAGCAAAAAAGGTACACAATTAATTATAAAAAAACATATAAAATAATTATAAAGTTTTTGTATACTATATTGTTATATAACATGTAATTATTAAATACAATTTTAATTTGGTCAATAATTTTAACATTAAATATTAAAAATTTTAATAATTGCATTTTACATAATAATATAATATTCTATACTAATTTTATCATATATCATTTTAAATTTATATAATTATAATTTGTAAAAAATTATAACTGGCTGAAAAATATTGGCGGTTGCTACATCTGTGCATCCTTAATTTGTAAAATGTAATACACGTGCTACAAATTACGCCAATAAAATGTGACAACATGCCCCGAAAAACACACTTAAACCTTTCAATTAAAATATATATTCATCGTATATTTGAGCCTTGCTTTATGTGTGCCAGTGTGGTTTAATTGTGTTCCCATCTTTACCCAAGAGCTACCATAAAAATATGATTGTTGAAATTGTAGTTTGAGGTTCGTATTCGCAAAAAAAACATTTTAGATGATTTATAGCTAGTTGTTTAAAAACTAAAAACAAAAACTTTGCCAGAGAAAACACATTTGTGTAATTAGACTTTTGCCTCAAAACCGTATAAATGCTGACGGCCCTTCTGACAACTTAACCAATGTGACAACAAGCCCTAGTGTCCCCTAAAATCGTTGCCGCACTTCTGTAAATGTAGCAGTTGTGTTAATGTGAGCTTAATACTGTGATGAAAGCTAATCGAGTCACTCTACATGTTCATCGAACATCGAAGGTCATGCACATCCACCCTGCACTGTATGAACAAGCTCTTTGAGAAAAATACACAGTATGTTTATGAATTTTTCAGACGTCTTTCATGTTAGCAAGCAGAGGACTGGGTCAGCAAGAGAGACAGAGATTGGATCTTCGTTCAGGCATCTTCAAAGAAAAACATTTCTAAAAATATCAGCGGTGAAGTCCAGAGAACGAAGAGAAAAGCTTGTTTGTTCTGATCTTTGACACTACATCAACACCCACACACTTAAGAACACACACAGGCGCTAGTGCGCGCACGCTCACACAGAAATACACAAGCTGAAATGGAGTAATGTCTCGACATGTCTGAGTGTCTTGATCAAATTGAACACAGTCCCTTAGAAGTCAACAAACTGCAACAGTGAGTGTACTGGAATGAACGCAGAGAAAGAAGAGCTGTCGTGTTGCTAAGTGTGTGATGAGGCGTACGGATGCTAGTGAAGTAGATTAGCAAGTACAAAATCTCAGATTCTCTGAATCGCCTGAACTGCATTTCCTGGTAGCTAAATTAAACATCACTAACAACATGAACTAGATTCTTTACTGAAGAAAATGTGGTGCTTTTTGCCTGTACAAAACTATCCGCTTCTTAGGGATTGCTAAGGCATTCGAACTGGGTTTTAGCATGTTGCCGTGCAGTTGCTAGGGTATTTTGGGTGGTTGTTTACGGGTCCTAGTCAAAAGAGTCCACCCCCTATGTATCGATGACATTCAGGCTCGGGACCCTCCTACAAAATCTAAAGGATTCAATCATACAAACCGGGCGAAAATCATAGATCCACTCACTTAAAAAGTAATTGCACACCTCTCCTCAACAAGCCACATGAGTTGCACACACAATTTGGATCCAAATTATAGTAGGCAAAAAGGCCGAAGGTTTACAAAAAGATCATGCAACACTTCCGAAAATCTTGAGGCCTCTGGAAAATTCTGGACATCACATAGACTACAAATCTACAGCATAAATGTCTGTTTTATGCCCCAGTGTTCGAGTACTAAGGTCTTCTGTTTTCCCCTGTCCATGACCCATTTCTTCTCCAAACAGGAACTTGTGATGGTAAACACTCGATACAAGGTACAAATGAAAGAGTTGGATAAAATAGAAAATACCTACTAACACAAGAGCTCTACACAGCTGTATAGAGATGTGAGAGGTCATTACCCTTGAAGAACCTCTAGCCCTCAAATTATCAATGTCGAAATCAATATGGGCAGAAACTCCACATACCTCAACCATGAACCAACCTTTGAATTCTTCCTTTAACTGCTGAATAAAAAGCTTAAGCCAGCCAAAGTTGGTTTGCTGGTCTTAGCTGGTCAGGCCGGTCTCGTAGCCAGGCAAATCTGGTGTTCAGCTTAGATGGTTGGCCACCTTGTCTCCTGGCCTTGCTAGCTGACAAGTGAACAAAACCAGAAAACCAGAATGGAAAACTAGCTAAGGCCTTTTTTAGTAGGGAGGTCAGACTAGTGCTCTATAAAAGCTATAAAAATCCCTGCGGTCGAGGTAAACTGGTTTGCTGGTCTTACCTGGTTTAAGATGGTCTGGCTGGTCTCCTAACTTGGCCAAGGAGTTCTCAAGCTGGTCTAGCCGATCTCCTTGTCTGACCAAGCTGGTGCTGGTTTAGATTGTTGGCAAGCTGGTCTTCCTGGCTTACCAGTAGACCAGTGTCCAAAACACCTCTAAAACCAGCAAACCAGACCAGCCTTGAAGACCAGTAAGCATTATTTTAATAGGGAGATCAGACTAGGCTCTTTAAAGGATACCTAAATCCCAGCGGTCACGTTTTAGGATAAGCTGGTTTCCTGTTCTTGGATTGTTCAAGCTGGTCTTACTGGTGTCCCAAATTGGCCAAGGTGGTCTTCAGCAGGTCTAACAAGCAACACACTAGACAAGCCTGACTGGAGACCAGCTAAGACTAGCAAGCTTTTTTTTCCCCACACTGGAGCTCTGTAAAGGCTATATAAGTCTCAGCAGTCAAGTTCTAAAATAAGCTGGTTTTAACTGGTGTAAGCTGGTCTAGCTGGTCTCCTAGCCAATCTGGTGTTCAGCTGTTTGGATAGTTGGCCATATCACAAACTTTCCAGTTGACACGTCTTCAAAACTCCTCTTAAACTAGCAAACAAGACTATATGGTGCAATACAAATCCCAGCACTTGAGTTCTAACTTAAGCTAGATTGCTGGTCCTAGCAGGTCTTTCTTTGCTGATCTAGCTGGTCTCCCAGCCTGGCCAAGTGTCCAAACCCTAACAAAAAAAAACAGCAAACCAGACTAGCCTGGGAGACCAGCTAAGATCGGCAAAGCAACTTTTTTCCCCAGAAGGACAGTAAACCAATTGAAGCTTCAATATTGTTGTTATTCTCGTAATTACAAGAGTGTTAAACGTAACTGACAGAAGACATGCACCCTTTTTTTGACCTGCAGAATAACTGATGGAATTTAGTATCAGATCTGGGGCTTGCGTCCGCCTCCGACAGCTGTACCTAACAGACCCGTTTGATCCGGTAACTGACTCAGGGGTGATAAGAAAGACAAACAGAGTCAAAAGAAAAGGGAGGATAGGGTTTGAGATTAGAGGGATTTGGTTTCCTGTTGGGCTTAGCTAGTTGCCGCCTTGATATAAAACCTAAAGCGAAAATGACTCGCACATCTTACATGTGTGGATTTAAAAACATGTTGTATGCATTTCCACGAGCATGCCGCTTTAGGGTACCTACACCGTAGAGATAGATCTTACAGAGAGTTTGACAGATAGGAATGCACAAGGTCTATTTTGAGGGTTGTGGAAAAAGCTGCAATACACAATGAGGTCTATGATACCTGGAGAAATGTAGCATTCCCAGTCTTGTCAATGGTTGTTGCTTCCCGTAAAAGCAATGTGACTAATCACTCAGGAGCTGCATGTAAATAACGTCATGACAACACTGATTGGTGGATGACCACATGATACAGTCCCAAGACCTTTACCAGCGACTATCCCAAGCAGTGAGGTCAAAGGCAGCAAATGGAAAAATTTAAGTCTGTTTCATCATTTTAGATCCTCAAAAATGGCGAAACATCTTCTATAATAAAATGACATTTTTGCGATTTATATGTGTCTTGTAGGCCCTGCGATGGACTGGCGACCTGTCCAGGGTGTACCCCGCCTTTCGCCCAATGTTAGCTGGGATAGGCTCCAGCCACCCCCCCCCCACCCCCCGTGACCCTGCGGTTGACGATGGATGGATGGATGGATATGTCGGCGGCTTATCAATGGACGTCAATGGAGAAAGATGTATTTTGTTGCCACAATGGTGTAGTTACAACATCTATAAGCTAACTGGACCATGCTAATCAGCCAAACCTTGACTATACTTGCTCCTTATTGGTCAATGGATGCCTACATTAGTGTGTTGCAACAGAAATAAAAATGTTCCCAACTTTTAGACGGCGCATAACATCACTTTCGTAAATCCTTGCGTTATTCCGCCACATTTTTCCGACCGACATCCCTGTTAAAATCAATGAATTTGCAGCATTCTACGATGCATTATAAATGCTAGTTTGTAGCCGCCCTTAAACATTTGCATGTGAACATGCTTACCAACACGTCCCATATTAACACTCAGACTTTAAATCAACAATACAATTAGCAAGTGCAAAAGCGCACCTTTGGGATTATTTCCAATAGTAATGAAGAAAAATATTTGCATGATTTCATACCAGGCATCCATCCAGAATAGCTCAAAGTTAATTACGGCATGGTACTAATTGCCAAGCACTTGACTCCGCATATTGTTCCAGGTAATGGATTCTAATTGGTCGTAATGACGATCTCTAAGCGCACCTTCATACCTCAATGCCTTCACTATTACTGGTGCCAGTCGTTTGACAGGTAAGAGAGTTTATCAGCATGTTGGTGAACTATTATTATATTATTTGAACATTTTCCCCAAAATGCACGTACACATCACGGTAAAAGTAGTTGTACAGGCGTAAATGCAAAAACCAAAACAAAAAAGCTCGAGTCGCCTCTAATGCCTCTCTAGAGTGTTGCTATGCTTACATGTATGTGAGTTCACAGTATTCATACAGAGACAGAGAGATGCGAGTACAAGGCCATTTCATATCATATTATCACTTGACTCTTTCCAGCACAGCTGGTCAAATCCATTCAAATCAAACAACCCGTTCGTCCATCCACTTGTCCATCTATCAATCCATCGGTCTGTATATTTATTGTCCTGTTTGTCCATTTGTCGTCCGTCTGTCTGTCTGTCTATCTGTCTGCCCATCCGTCCGCTTGTCTGTCCATCCATCCACCTACCCACCAACCCGTCCATTTGTTTATGTACAGCATTCATCCATCCATCCACCCATTCATCCATCCACCCATCCATCCATCCACTCATCCATCCATCCACCCATCCATCCATCCATCCATCCATCCACCCATCCACCCATCCATCCATCCACCCATCCACCCATCCATCCATTCACCCATCCACCCATCCATCCATCCACCCATTCATCCACCCATCCATCCATCCATCCATCCATCCATCCATCCATCCATCCATCCATCCATCCATCCACCCATCCATCCATTCACCCATCCACCCATCCACCCATCCATCCATCCATCCACCCATTCATCCACCCATCCATCCATCCATCCATCCATCCACCCATCCATCCATCCATCCATCCATCCACCCATCCATCCATTCACCCATCCACCCATCCATCCATCCACCCATTCATCCACCCATCCATCCATCCATCCATCCATCCATCCATCCACCCATCCATCCATCCATCCATCCATCCATCCACCCATCCATCCATCCATTCATCCATCCACCCATCCATCCATCCATCCATTCATCCATCATCAAAACGTAACTTTTCAGAGTAGTTTTCTGCCCAGTGATTGGCTTGTTCATGCAGTGTGTAATTCTTGTGAAAGGCCGGAGCTGTTGATTCTGTCCTTCACACCTCACTCTGCCCTCTAATTTATGACTTGATGCTGCACCAATTAGCGCCATGGGCGGTTCGGTGCCACACAGGTGGCCCGGTTTGTGTGTAGAGAAGAGAGGGACGCGTTAATGACTCGATGCCTCACCGCTCCGTGTCAGAGAGCAGAAGTGGAGATGACATTTGGCGCTGCGGGAGTTCACAAGGAACTGAGAATCACAGACAAGCCAAGAGGGATCCAAGGGACTGAGAGGAGGTCTAGGCTGCTGGGCCCATCGGTCATTCAGTGAGTCAAGATCAAGTCAACTGACCTTTGACACCTCCGGGTAAGCATCAGAAGTGTTATACAGAGTTGGGCGAATGTTCTGGGTGTAGAAAGTGTTACACAGAAGGTTGGTTTTACTTTATATGCCAAATACAGGACTGTTTAAAAAGAACAAGCAAAGGAAAAGGGTTTAAAAACGGATGCAAACTTGCATGAAGGGTTTTCTGCATATCGTGGCGCCATTTTTTGTCCATTTCGCATACAGAGGCGTCTCATTTAAGCCTATCGTTGCCCATTCGGCACATTTCACAGCCGACCCACTGGCCCGCTCGGTTCTCCCGATAGCCAGTCCGCCCCTGATTGGCCCCAAAGTGAGTCGGCCCTCTGGGAAAATGCCCGGTATGCCAGATTGCCAGTCCAGCTCTGACTGTAATTGCATGTAAAAGTGTAACCAGGATATTTTTCAAATGGTCTCCTTTCATGTTATCACAGAAGAAATAAAGTCAAACCGGTTTTGAATAGCATGAGTGAACTATCCCTTTATATGTCCAAACGCTTAATGGGGCCAATGTATTTTCAGGGATATTTTGTGAGCTGCATGGGAAAAGGGAAGTTTTACAGCGAGAAAGCCCGCTGTTTGAAGCTGATTAGCAATATGACCACCTCCATTCCAGCTGAGTAAACTTTTATTTGATGTTTCAGAGTCGCCCAAATAAAAGCCTCTCAGACAATAATTCCAGTCAGTCGCCCTTTCCCTCTTGTGCTTACCTCAGCGAGACTCAAAGACCATGGCTCTCCGTTCCAAAAACATACATACCAGAGGCGAACACACTTACACACACCAATCCCTAATCTGAACAGCAGACCTGTTGTTAATGAAGCCTGACGACGAATTGTGCAAGCTTGAACACACTTGAGCGGTAGAGACGTGTCCCCGCATCACCCCAGGTTTCTAGACTAAGCCTCTTGCATTTTTAACAAGCAGGAAATTTTATCATCTGTCATAGCAGTATCTACCCTCCAGGCAGAGAACTGATGAAGTGTTTAATATCAGAAATGTAATATTAAAACTGTGAGGTTTGGAATTATCCATTAGACCCAAGAGGACTGCGTCTGTCATGTCTGGCAAAGCCACTTAACAAGTAAAATTCATTTAAAAAATAACGATTTAAGAAGACATCTGTTCAGTTGTGGGATTCTCAATCAAATTCGGAGTCTGTTCTCAAACAGAATAGAGTTTGGTAGATCAAGTTATTGAATCCGTTTACCCAAAAAATTAAATTCTAGCATAATTTACTCACCCTTATCACTACTTTCAGCTGTTTTATTCAGAAACTCTCATTTTGTGTTCAACTAAAAAATGGAAGACTGTTCGCCATTACAAATTTGATTCAATGAGGAAAGTCGGAATTTCCTACTTGGAAATGTACAATCGAAAGACCCCAAAGAACTTCGATATTCCAGCTGTAATCCACAGCTCTGCGTATTTTGGATCAAACTGAGTCTGCGAGTGCATTTACATGTATTTGGACCAATACATTGATAACGGACAAAAATGAACTTATCAAATATCCAAGAAAACTGTATTTCGATGGGATTTGAAATCATCAGATTACCGTATTTCCAGCAGCCGTATCACCCTGCAGCTCTTGCCTGGTTGCCCACTAAAGCGAAGCAGGGTTGAGCCTGGCCAGTACCTGGATGGGAGACCAAGGGTGCTGTTGGAAGTGGTATTAGGGAGGCCAGCAGGGGGTGCTCACCCTAGGGTCTGTGTGGGTCCTAATGCCCCAGTATTATGGCGGGGACACTATACTGTAAAAAAGCAACATCTTTCAGGTGAGACGATAATCTGGGGTCCTTAAAAGTACCAGGGCACATCTCGTAAACAGTAGGGGTATAACCGCGGTGTCCTGGCCGAATTCCCCCTATTGGCCCCTATCTATCATGGCCTCCTAATAATCTCCATCACTGAATTGGCGACATCACTCTACTCTCTCCTCTCCACCAATATATGGTGTGTGGTGTGCATTCTGGTGCACTATGGCTGCCGTCGCATCATCCAGGTGGATGCGGCACACTGGTGGTGGTTGAGGAGATTCCCCCTTTACTATGTAACGCGCTTTGAGTGCCTAGAAAAGCACGATATAAATGTAAGGAATTATATTATTATTATTTTCTACTTTTGATGTTAAAATGTGAATAGTCAGGCACACAGCTGCTAAAAATGCCAGTAAAGCTGTTTACATGCAACAGAAAATGTATGCTATCAATATTTGCTTAAATCGTTTTTATGACCTTACATCAATAACGGATAACTTATTAAGGCATTTACATGAACTTACATGCTGTTGGCTTGTTAAGCACAATCGGTATATTATCACACATTTAAACACACTCAGTTAGCCTGTTGACATGCGTACCAATATGATGCTAACTACCAAAAATCAGCTAATTTGAAAAATCCATCAACGCAAGAAAACCGTGTTTATGGATTTAAAATCATCTGGTTGTTCTCTTTAATGTCAAAATGTAAACATGCATGCGCGAAACGCTTCGGAAATTGGAAAAGTAGCTAAAAACGCTGGTAAATGGGAATTTTTGTAATTTATTTTTTCATAAACATGTACCGTTTATGGCTTTACCCCAATAAAGAAAGACGTTTAAGGCGTTTTCATCACCAGACACATTGTCTGCTTACTAAATAAAAATAGTTACGATAATTGTACACCTGAAAACAATTTCTAACGCTGCATAGCAACGATTATCCCACATAATTTGGTTTCTAGAAGATGTCTTTGTTATGAATACAAATGCTAGCGTTTATATCTTTATATGTCATCTTTCGACAGTTGGACAATGTACTTATAGATTGTAAGTTGTGGATATTGAGTAGTAATATCCTACATCTGCCTTCGAATGATCTGTCACAGCAGATCGGCACTCAAAACCCAACTGGTTGGCGCTAGGTGCCATGTACGAACCCTGATACCTTATCTCTTGCTCTCAGCAAGTCCCTACTGTCCTTGCGATTAATCGTGGCCGCTCACTTGAGACGGGATGTCACACTAACATTTGATGCTGAGCTGCCGGACTGCTGGAACAATAGCTGTCCTCTTTCTCAGAGGTCCGGAGAAGCCCAGAGCACGGCTCAGGGCAGCTTATGCTGGCATCGACGTCAAGAGGACTGGAGCCTATCGGTGGAAACAGATGTGTGGGCCATTTCAGTGGCATCCAAGGAAGGACATACTCCAAGACAACCCCAGAGCAGTCACTATGAAGCTCTTGAAGATGGAGATGAAGGTAGCAGGTACCCTGGTGGAGGTTTCTAAATGAAAGAATAGTTTATGCAAAAATGCCACCAAAATCTGTCCTCATTTACTGAGCCTTTTTACCAAATGGTAAAGTTGATAATCAAAACTAAACTCTTTAGTTCTTTGACTTTCATAAACACATTACAATCAGCCAGTATTCACCAAACATCACGGTGCTTTAAAGCGGACATTACAATGAACGACTGGCCATTTATCCAGTTGGATGACCAACATCAGGGGATTGTAAGTGCGGCACGGAAAAGTCTTCAAAACTCAATCGTGCTCTCCACCGTGAAATAATTTTCTATGGCTGTAATACATCAAAAAAGGCTCGTATTTCTGGTCACGGCCATCTGGGGTGTTTCGAGATGGGGGAAAGGAGTACGTTGGAAACAGCTGGCGTGAAGCGGCAGTTCATGCAATTAAGTGGTGAATAATCGTAGCCTGAAATCATTTGGGTTTTAAGACCCGCATGAGGTCAGGAAAAAGACATGGGGTCATTTACAATGTACATATATCACACATATGTCATACATTTCCATTTTTGGGTAAACTGCCACTTTAAAGGTCCTTTGTGTGCAGTGATCATCTTTGTTTTTGGACAAAAATGTCTTTTAAGCTTGGTAAATATTGGCGTGTGTGTCATAGTTCCCACTTTAGGTGTCTTTAACTACTCTGTACTAACATTAAAATACATACAATACAATGTATTTATTGTGTAACTACATGTTGTTGTGCAAAATTCTCACAAGAGTCACATTTTCTGCTGCTGAGGTTGAGGTACGGGTAGGTTTAGGAGTAGGGTTGGGTTTGTATATAGTTATTAAAGACACCTATTATAATGTGTGTCCCATTCATTTTAGTCAATTTTACTCTGACGAAACAATGACTGGCATTTCATTTTAGTTGACAAAAAGACATTTTTAGTTGACAATAATGTGCAAAATGATAATTGTGTCAAACTGTAACAGACCAAACGAATTACTTTGAAAAAGGTAGTAATTTTTTAAACATGCTTCGAACATGTTAAAGATATATCAGCATGTATAACAGTATTAGCTGTTTTAGAAGTTATTGTGTTGTGAGTTTGTAACAATTTTGGAGACTATTCTGTGTTTTAGACCATCTTGTATATTTAGTTTAGTTTAAGCATAGCGCATTTTTTCGGAAATGGCGTGCGTGACCAAGCAAATTAAGCATTCTGACTAACGCATAACATAGTTCATGATCGCGTTCAATCGCTTCATTGTCTCTGAAGACTTAAGCTGTAATATTATGTTTATTTTGTAGATTTAGCTAATTAAACATATATAGGATGCATTTGAGTGAGGTTATTTATTCAGAAATGTTAGCGCAGCGTAGTTCTAGCGCGAAGACTAGCAGCTGTACATCATCGCACCATTAGCTGGGTAATTCCCAGCCAATCACATGTAAGTCATTGCTTTATAAGTCTCTCACAATCACATTGCTGTTACAGTGTGCTAACACGGCAACCTCCTCCACCCCAGCACCACAGGTTGAGCCCCGCCCGCACGGGGGTAGGCTCCTCACCCCTGCCTCATATCTCCGGCAGGATATGACGGTTCTGAGTGCAACTCCTTCGGACCGCCAGACGGGGCTTACGCCAAAGAGAGACATTACATTTCGGTTTTATATTCATCAAATAAATGTCAACTTAAACCTCACTCAAGCCTGCGTGTCTTCCCGATAGAACAGTGGTTAATTTTAGCGGTGTTCAGCTCTTTTAACTCACCAACATACAGACTGTTTTATTTTAATCAATTATTTTTTTTATCCCAATTTGGAATGGCCAATTCCCAATGTGCTCCAAGTCCTCGTGGTGTCGTAGTGACTCGCCTCAATCCGGGTGGCGGAGGACGAATCCCAGCTGCCTCCGCATCTGAGACCGTCAATCCGCGCATCTAATCACGTGGCTTGTTGAGCGCGTTGCCACGGAGACATAGCACGTGTGGAGGCTTCATACTATCCACTGCGGCATCCACGAACAACTCACCACGTCCCCCATCGAGAACGAACCACATTATAGCGACCATGAGGAGGTTACCCCATGTGACTCTACCCTCCCTAGCAACCGGGCCAATTTGGTTGCTTAGGAGACCTGGCTGGAGTCACTCAGCACACCCTGGGATTCAAACTCGCGACTCCAGGGGTGATAATCAGCTTTACCACGGAGTAAGGCCCCCTATTCAAATCAATTCCTCAACAGTATGTTTTGATGAAAATCATTAAATTATCGCCATGATGCATCTTTTTCATCTAGTCTTCATTGATGAAAACATCAGTAATTTCATTGACAAGATTAACACTGTGTGTGTGTGTTATCAGAGAGTATGTGCATTAAAATTGCAAATGTTGCATCAATTAGCTTTGAGTTCATTTCAATTTTTGATTACTTGCATATTACAATTATAGATTGGTAATTATGAGATTTGTTTCTTGGAACGGACTGGTCCTGGAGGAATTGAGAGCTTTTGAGTCGACCTCAAAAATCGCGGACTGCTTACCTCCCAGCGAGGTTGCTTTTTCAATAAAAATGTAACGCTCTAACATTTAATTTCAGCACAGATCACAGCAGCTTGTTGTCAACCGAAAAGCTCCAAGAACTTCACTGTTCCCCTTGTTTATCGACCCGAAGACCACCAAAAGCAAAGGGTATATCTCGGAAAATGCTCTGGAGAACAAACTCTGATGTCAAGCAACAACAAATAAGGACTTTGAGCAATAAAACGGGTTCATCCTTTATGAACAGGTGACCTGATGCACCTCTATCCCACAATCCCCAATGTCAATGTGGACAAGGTCACCGTGCAGCACATCGGGGACCAGAATGTGAAAAGTCGTCTAAGGAAAAGAATAATAGCCCACCCAAATCTTGATGGGATGCCTATAGCTAAAAGAGTTTGATAGATTTATTTAATAACAAGACTTAATATATTATCTCATTTTGTTTCTTAATTCATTTGTTCTTGTTTTAAGAATGTTTAGATATCATGGAAAACAAGACACAAATCAGCAGGGCCATATCCCCAAAGTGTGGTACCCCTACTTAGGAATGTTTAACTTACTTTCAGT
Source organism: Moxostoma hubbsi (assembly GCA_032164185.1). NCBI lineage: Eukaryota > Metazoa > Chordata > Actinopteri > Cypriniformes > Catostomidae > Moxostoma > Moxostoma hubbsi. The sequence goes on from JAVLUX010000048.1 coordinate 20,858,081, forward strand.
TCAAGTTATTATTCAGTCTGCTGGCTAATGTTGTCTTCCTCTCAATGTGTCAAATAAAAGCTCATTTCAGTTACCTGAAGGCCTCTGACAGCAAAAGCTTCACTGATTGGAGCTTTCATTTAGATAATTATGCACCTAATTAGTGCTACTTAACTAATTAGGAGCTCAAGTGAACCACAACGTACCACACGGCACTTAGGATGTACAATCGTACGTGTTGTTTTTCTGGTGGTAAGGAAAATACCACACTGGTGGCCTAAAGTTTGGAATAATGTTCAGATTTTGCTATTTCGGAAGGAAATTGGTCCTTTAATTCATCAAAGTGGCATTCAACTGATCACAAAGTATATTCAGGACATTACTGATGTAAAAAACAGCACCATCACTTGATACACATCACTATTTTACATTCAGGTGTACACATGCACACGGGAGCGTAATATAATGAATGTGTAACTTCAAATTAGGATTCCGTCTTACAGTGACATTATAAGCGGGTCACAGCAAAAAGGGTCCGCTTCATAAATAAACACTGCCTGTTTCCATGGCAACAGCTTTCTGAAACCATGTAAATTTAGAAGCCACAAAATATAGTGTAAAATAATAAGTTTTAATGCTAATTACATGCCAGTGTATCCTTCCAAAGGTGTGCAGCTCCTGCCCACTCCCAAAAGACAAAATAGAAAAAGGCGGGAAAAAAAATAAAGACAATAGAAAATAAATGAAATAGGGTCTGCTATGGAAAATACTATTTTGCAGTTTTCTACATTAACACAATAATTTTTTTATTGCAAATCATATTATCAGCATAATAATTAGAGTGGAAATTTGAACTGAAATTGTTTAAATAATGTTTTATTATTTTGTATGTCGCTTTTTTGCATTTATGACAGCATGCCCTGGTCTTAAATCATAAATATTTACTATTCATTTTACATCATTTTTGAAGAGCCCAAAGCTTTTTTTCCAGGTTTAAATGAAAACCAAACAAATCCCAGATTTCCAATGTGGATAGATTTCCAACAGTGCTTGATGTTGTCAGTTATCTCTGTGGGCTGCCGAAAATGTAAGCGCAGCATAGTTTTAGCGGGAAGACTAGCATCTGTACATCATCGCATCATTAGCGGGGTAACTCCCAGCCAATCACATGTAAGTCGTTGCTTTATAAGTCTGCTCATAATCACATTGCTGTTTCAGTGTGCTAACACAGCAACCTCCACCACCCCAGCACCACCTGTTGAGTCCCGTCCTGCACGGGGGTAGGCTCCTCGCCCCTGCCTCCTATCTCCGCCAGGATATGACTGTTCAGAGTACAACATCTTCGGACCGCCAGACGAGGCCTACGCCAAAGAGAGACAGTATATTTCTGTTTTATATTCATCAAATAAATGTCAACTTATATTTCACTCAAGTCTGCGAGTCTTCCTGATAGAACCATCAGTGACAAGGATGAACTCTGACTGTCCGACTAGATCCAGTATTCTGTTTTATGTGATCGGAGCACCAAGCACAGCGGTTGTCATCTGGGAGATATTGGGTTGGATCTTTGGATGAATAATTGGATGCTATAATATGTACAGTAGAACTCTGAATAAATTATAATATTAAGAACTATATCCGATGGCACTGGTGACATTTTGGTTTAGAATCCCCTTAATTTCTGACCCTAAAAGTAAACATACATACAAGTTGTCTGATCATGACCCTCATAAACCTCACTGAGGCTGCTTTTCAATAATACATTGTCACACGCATACATTGTAAACATCTAAAAGGGCACTCAAGAGTTTCCAATTATCCATCAATGCAAAAGAGTGAAAGGGAATACGAGACAGCATTTACTTTGAAAGCCCGAGATACCTTCTGACTGAAACGACTGTTGAATTCAGAATAGCTCATATTGAGAAAAGACAGTCAGTTCAGATTAACAGTCTATGGAGGGATTGCGCTGTGTCCAATTCACTTTGAGCAAAGAAGGGCTATTGGCATGGTGCAAATCCCAATCTTGCGGGTCGGTTCTGAGTGCTAGGTTGTGGAGGATGCAGAACACTACCTGATAAATGGTCTGCACTTATATAGCGCTTTTTTAACCTTAGCGGTTTTCAGGTGCTTTACACTGTGACTCATTCACCCATTCACACACACACTCACTCATACACCAATGACGGCAATGTGTTGCCATGCAAGGTGCTAGTCTACCATTGGGAGCAACTTGGGGGTTCAGTGTCTTGCCCAAGGACACTTCGGCATGTGGAGTCATGTGGGTTGGGAATCAAACCAGCAACCTTGCGATTAGTGGCCGACCCGCTCTACCACCCGATCCACAGCTGCCCCATAATCTGGCATAATTTACTGGTATTGAACAGCATCACTCCAGACACCTGAATCGACTATTTAAAAAGCTGAGAATGGGCTCGCAAATACACACTGCATCTGGATATATGCCAGGATATAACACTCATCTCAATCAACACATAAAGTCAGTGGCTGGTCAAAGCTTTCACCCTCATGCGCCGTGTCATTGTATGGACTTAATTACAGCGGTCTTCTAGCCAGCCGTCAAGCCAATGTGCCTGCAGGGGGATGATCCGGGCTCTTCGCTCAGCGCGGGAAACTCGCTCTGACAAACCATGTGAGGTGAAGCCGGTCTGGTGGCCGGCGGCGTTCACACCTCTGACGTGATTCTAACAGAGCCTGGAAACAGGAAGCTGAAAGTGACCTTCATACGGGGAGAACACCAGACGATGTGGACGATTGACTGAGGTTATTGCAGTCGATATACTGAGAACTTCAGATTATCGCGATCACTGGCAGTATCGAAAGCTCCAGGTTCTATTAAACCGCTATAAAGTGTCTAATGAAGCGCAAAGTGTGCAGCTTGAGTCAAAAAATGATGTGCATCAGCTTTAAAGCGTCAAGCAATAAACCACATCGAGTTTTTTTTTTTTCGTGAAGAGCACAAGACACTGCTGTGGACTCATACTAGCGTTTAAGTTCACGACTCTGATCATGTGAACACTTCTCTTCTGTGTTAACAGGGGAGAGGTAAAGCAAACTCTTTCATCTGCTCCCTGCACAGTCTGTACATGAGCATGTCAAGCAGGTTCCATTACCCCTCCAACAAGCATGTATGAAATAATAAAAGCTTTAATGCAGAGATTTGCCCACGGCCAGCACAGCAACCCTGAACACTGAGACTCAGAGAGACACGACTGTTAATGGTGCTGCTGAGAGCTGAACTTGACCTACTTCAACATCAGAGATGAACTGGACAGAGATCCTGAATAAACACAGACAGAGAGACAGACTGATGCATGGACAGACAATGGACAGACAGACAGATGGATAGATAGACAGAAAAATTGACAAGCAGACAGACAGAAAAATGGACAGTAAGGCAGATGGATAAACAGGCAGATAGACAAACAAAAACACAGCCAGAGAGATGGGCAGACAGACACACACAAATAGATAGACAAGCAGACAGACAGGCAGATGGATCATCAGACAGACAAACAGACAAAATACAAGCAGATGATTTGATAGACAAACAGACAGACAGAGAGATAGAACTATGGATGGACAGTCAAACAGAGAGACAGACAAATACATGAGAAGACAGACAAATGGATAGACAAACAGACAGAAAGACAGACAGATGGACAGACAGAAAGACACAGACAGACACATGGATGGAAAGACACATACAGATGAACAGACAGAAAGAAAGAATGACAGACAGACAGACACATGGATGGACAGACAGGCAGAAAAACAGACAGAAAGACAGACTGACAAACACATGGATGGACAGAAAGATAGACAGACAGTTAAATAGACAGACAGACACATGGATGGACAGACAGGTTGAAAGACAGTCAGATAGACAGACACACACAGGCAGATGGATAGACAGGCAGAAAGACAGTCAGACAGGCAGAAAGACACACAGACAGATGGACAGACACACAGGCAGATGGATAGACAGGCAGACAGACAGAAAGACACAGACAGATGGATAGACAGGCAGAAAGACACACATACAGATGGACAGACAGACACACAGACAGATGAACAAACAGAAAGAAAGACAGACAGACACATGTATGGACAGACAGAAAGACACATACAGATGGACAGACAGACAGAAAGAAAGACAGTTAGAGAGACAGACAGATGGATAGACAGGCAGACACACAGACAGATGAACAGACAGAAAGACACATACAGATGGACAGACAGACAGAAAGACACACTTACAGATGGACAGACAGACAGAAAGACACACTTACAGATGGACAGACATACAGAAAGAAAGACAGAGAGACAGACAGATGGATAGACAGGCAGACACAGACAGTTGAACAGACAGAAAGAAAGACAGACAGACACATGGATGGACAGACAGGTAGAAAGACAGTCAGACAAACAAAAAGATGGACATACAGATGAACAGACAGAAAGACACACATACAGATGGACAGACAGACAGAAAGACAGTTAGAGAGACAGACAGACACATGGATGGACAGACAGAAAGACACATACAGATGGACAGACAGACAGAAAGACACACTTACAGATGGACAGACAGACAGAAAGACACACTTACAGATGGACAGACATACAGAAAGAAAGACAGATGGATAGACAGGCAGACACACAGACAGTTGAACAGACAGAAAGACACATACAGATGGACAGACAGACAGAAAGAAAGACAGACCGACACATGGATGGACAGACAGGTAGAAAGACAGTCAGACAAACAAAAAGATGGACATACAGATGAACAGACAGAAAGACACATACAGATGGACAGACAGACAGAAAGACAGTTAGAGAGACAGACAGACACATGGATGGACAGACAGAAAGACAGTCAGACATACAAAAAAGACGGACATGCAGATGAACAGACAGAAAGGCACATAAAGATGGACAGACAGACAGACAGACAGAGAGACAGACATGTCTATTTTCTGTGTGTTTGGTTTGGAAAATACCTGAAATACTTGCATTTCTACAATATTTCAGATGGACATTGTGTAAATGTATTTAACACACCTTGTCAGATTCACACTGGTCAAGTTAATTACTGAGAAAACACCAGTCTCAAATCAACCCTGTGTATTGTGTTATATTACATACCCAACTAGACCCCAAAACCAACTTTATTTGCATAGATCATTATACAGTCTAAATGAAGATCAACAGTCAAATAAGTACAATATACTCACAGATCTGTGACCTTTTTATTTAAAGAATGCAAAAATCCTCTGCTGTGCATTCAGCGTCATTACATGTCTAAAATATGTAAACCCATAAACAATACAAAAATGCCATATTCCATTTCACATCTCATCACAGAGGATGCTGGGACGTAATTGTGAGTCGCACTGTCCAACATTTGACACACACGTCCAGAGGAATCTTTAATGACCGGTCAGGGTCTAGTTTATCTTCACTTACCTGAGGTCAGGTGCCAGTTAAGATTAGCCGTTGTCTTACTGACATCCTGCAGTGTCACCGACTAGCTATATTCAGCATCTCAAATTAAGTCTATATCGGTGACATGTTGTGTGAGAGTTGATTGTTTGGGATTCGACTGCGCTGGTCGCGCTGGTTGTTGTTTTTCGTGCAACAGACAAAGACAATGCAGTAGAGCAGGGGTTGGCAACCTTTTTGACATGGAGTGGCATTTTTTATTTTCCTGGTCAATGGCTGTGCCAACACTGGCGGGATATCGCCGAAAGGTGTCGACGAACTTTTCTGAAATTTGAGTCCACTTATGTTCCTATTTAGCCCCTGGAGTCGCGAGTTTGAATCCAGGGCGTGCTGAGTGACTCCAGTCAGGTCTCCTAAGCAACCAAATTGGCCCGGTTGCTAGGGAGGGTAGAATCACATGGGGTAACCTCCTCATGGTAGCGATTAGTGGTTCTCGCTCTCAATGGGGCGTGTGGTGAGTTGTGTGTGGATAGCGGAGAGTAGCATGAGCCTCCACATGCTGTCAGTCTCCTAAGCAACCAAATTGGCCCAGTTGCTAAGGAGGGTAGAGTCACATGGGGTAACCTCCTCATGGTGGCGATTAGGGGTTCTCGCTCTCAATGGGTACCATAACATAGTACTTTGATCAACATATTCATTCACCATGGTATTTGCATGCTAATGCCCATCAAATAATACCCTAGTATTACTGTGGTACCTGTCCAAAACATGGAGTTACCAAAGTAGCACCACATAAATATGGTAGTTAACATGATACTTTGATATATCTGATGCTACTGAATAATTACCATATTTACATGATAAGGTACTACAAAGAATACCGTCGTATTACCATAGTACATTTCCAAAATAATATACATATGGCTAGGTACAAAACTCCCGACTAGCCCCTTTTCATGTGTAGCACAATCCAATTAAACACGCCAATCCCTACCCAAGAACACTTTCTCGCTCCAGATCTCTTAATATGCATAAAGGACACGTATACCGCAGTTAAATTATGACGGTTTAAATCAAGCAGCTAGCGGTGACGGTGGAAGAGCCCGGCCCTCCAATGCATTATCCAAATAGCCAAATGACTCAGCATAATTCTAATAAGAGACCCTGCGTTGATGGCGTGTGGGTGGGGGTTTGGCTTCATTGGTGGTACTCCGTCACACTTGCCGAAACCGTCAAACGAGTTTGCTTAACGAGTGCCACGGTGAGGAAAAGCTGTACCGGGCTGAGTGGAGTGGAGGGTAGATTCATTCACAAAATGAAAACCCCTTGCAGTAAATTAAATTACTTATGGAATGGAGTTATTGGGGCGTCGCACTCAGCACAAGCGCGCTGTTGGAAAGCAATACAGCTAAAAGCCTTTCAGTGGATTAATGCGAGACCAAGACGACCCCACTCCCCAACATGTCCATTTTTCTTGCGTCTTGTTTTGATGTCTACCAAGGTGCTTAGAAACCATGCAATCACTTTACCGTGATGCCCAGCTTCTGAAGAACATCAACAAGATCCAACAGATGTGGGGTGTTCACGGTTAGGGCCAAAAGTCATTTTTTGGATCCAAAATGAGGGAAAAGAGTCTATTTTTGGACCACAATTATTCTTTGGATCTGCACAGTGTTGGGGAAGCTACTTTGAAAATGTAGCTCGCTAAGCTACAAGTTGCTTATCATTTAAAGTAGTTCATTATTTATAAAGCTAATTAAAAAGTAGTTAGCTACACTACAAGCTACTATCAAAAGATTAGCTAACTGCAGTGCCGCGGTTTAAGTGGGCAATATCTTCTGAAGTATTTAACTAGTGTATAATTTGGGTTATCTATGTACTGTATCTTATTTCAGACGGCACTGAATTTGAACAGACACATTTACAGTAAATACAATCAATAAAACTAGAAATCGCTCTTTGTATATCTGACTTCTAACTTTGCAGGGACTTCAGCATAGCGACGCAAATTAAGGGTTAATCAGTGTTTCTTCATCTTATCACGCGGCTTGTTGAGTGTGTTACCATGGAGACATGGCACTTGTAGCGGCTTCACGCTAATCTCCGCGGCATCCACGCACAACTCGCCCCACCAAGAGCAAGAACCACATTATAGCGACCACGAGGAGGTTACCCCATGTGACTCGACCCTCCCTAGCAACCGGGCCAATTTGGTTGCTAAGGAGACCTGGTTGGAGTCAGTAATATTTTTAGGTGCTTTGATTTACCAGATTGACTTTAACCTCTTAAAACTCAACTTAAAATGCAAAAAGTTGCCATTGTTCAACCATTTTCCCCCCAGAAGCTGCCAAGACCAAAAGATGTCACATGCTCATTGATGAAAATAAAATGGCATAGCATTAGATGTGCAATCATCTTTGCTTTTATAACCGAAAAGACCAATTCAAGGATCAATTCCTGATTAAAAACGTGAACAATGAGGACAATTTTATACCTGAAGACAAAAATATTCTCATTTATGGGCAGATGTTAATGCCGTGAATGAGCGTCCTTTCTTGTCGCCGCACAGAGAGAGTAATGGGCAAACGCAAACAGCAGTGTCGCCGTTCATTGCGTATTGACAGCCGTTACCGTGGCCTTGTTTTGCACTATAAGCAATTCAGTACAAGTAAAAGTTGCGTTTTTAGACTTTGCATGAGAACCACATTTTTTATATCAGTTTCTCCTTGATGGAAGGAAGAAATACTGTATATTGGTCATGGCAGCTCACTCAAATTAGAGTGCTGCAGAAAAGATGAATCGTCGGAGTTTGCCAGTGCTTGTCAGAGTGAACCGGGCACATCAGAATAATGGTCAGTATGATGTACTGACGTTGACCAATTGCTCTCTTTGGTTGTAAAACACAGAAATGCGTACTCGGGATCTCACCACCTTTATAGGGATTTTCGATGATGTCTGACGAAAGGGAGACATCACAAACAGTCATGCATTTCTGCTCATTTTCTGAACATCAGTTGCGGACGCTCAAAATTCGGTTAATTATATCCTCAGATGTTAAAGGTTATCATCTACTAGGTCACCGTTATCAGATTACTGTAGGGTTAAAGGATGAAGGACTTTCAGTTGACGATTATTACAACTTTCCCGCTTGAACGTTTCTTGTCAGCGAAAGTTGAGTAATGACAGATAATTGTCGCAATCACAGTTAGTTCATCACCTGCATTGTCTGACTAGGATGGTTTAAAAGTCTGAAATATAGCGTTGGAGATAGACGGGGAAAATAGATTAAATAAATGTTGCAATACGAAGAATTGAAGATGTTCTCCATCACCCGAACCTGAGCGCGCTGTAATCGCTACCCCGGACACAAGCGACATAATTGCTCTGACAATCGGGGGGCACTTTTCGGAAGAAAGGGAAATGCGCTAAAGAAAAAGAAGAAAATAAAGCACAGCTTGGCAGCTTGGAAAGTATTTGCATGAAATTGAGGCCCTTTTCTGGGGGTCTGTGGAGCAAGTTTGGGCAAATTGCTCTGAAATGTAGAGTCTAAATGATAGGTTTCCAGAAGCAGTTTGATTATATTGTATGTTACGTAACTTTGGCAACATGAAAACAACTATTTGTAAACATAATTATCATGGTTTGCCAATGTTTCTTGAATTTGTCTCTCTAGGAAAGCGCAAAACCATGAATTTGAATATCAAGGGACCTTATGTGTTCATATCAAAACATATGATGGATAAATTGGAACAAATGTTTTACCTCTCTCTCCCTCTCTCTCTCCCTCTCTCTCTCCCTCTCTCTCTCTCTCTCTCTCTCTCTCCCTCTCTTTCTACCTCTCTCTCTCTCACTCACACTCTCTCCCTCTCTCTCTCTTTCTCGCTCTCTCTTTCTACCTCTCTCTCTCTCTCTCCGTCTCCCTCTCTTTCTACCTCTCTCTCTCTCACTCACACTCTCTCCCTCTCTCTCTCTTTCTCGCTCTCTCTTTCTACCTCTCTCTCTCTCTCTCTCTCTCTCTCCGTCTCCCTCTCTTTCTACCTCTCTCTCTCTCTCTCTCTCCATCTCCCTCTCTTTCTACCTCTCTCTCTCTCTCTCTCTCCATCTCTCTCCCTCTCTTTCTACCTCTCTCTCTCTATCTCTCCCTCTCTTTCTACCTCTCTCTCTCTCTCTTTCTCGCTCTCTCTTTCTACCTCTCTCTCTCTCTCTTTCTCGCTCTCTCTTTCTACCTCTCTCTCTCTCTCTCGCTCTCGCTTTCTCTCTCTCTCTCTCTCTCTCTCTCTCTCTCTCTCTCTCTCTCGCTCTCTCTTTCTACCTCTCTCTCTCTCTCTCTCTCTCTATGTATGATATTACACTGTACTGTGCTGTAGTGCTATAATGTAATACTATTACTATAATCTAAAATATTGTAATGTATTGTACAATACCACAGTATATTAAAATATGACACGCTATACCGTACTATACAAATACAATATACAGTACTGAACTGTACTGTAGTGCACTGTTCTGTATAGTACTATACTGTTGTGTACTACACTATATTGTACTATACTGTTGTGCACTACACTATATAGTACTATACTGTTGTGTACTACACTATATTGTACTATACTGTTGTGTACTACACTATATAGTACTATACTGTTGTGTACTACACTATATTGTACTATACTGTTGTGTACTACACTATATTGTACTATACTGTTGTGTACTACACTATATTGTACTATACTGTTGTGTACTACACTATATAGTACTATACTGTTGTGTACTACACTATATTGTACTATACTGTTGTGTACTACACTATATAGTACTATACTGTTGTGTACTACACTATATAGTACTATACTGTTGTGTACTACACTATATAGTACTATACTGTTGTGTACTATACTGTTGTGTACTACACTATATTGTACTATACTGTTGTGTACTACACTATATAGTACTATACTGTTGTGTACTACACTATATTGTACTATACTGTTGTGTACTACACTATATAGTACTATACTGTTGTGTACTACACTATATAGTACTATACTGTTGTGTACTACACTATATAGTACTATACTGTTGTGTACTACACTATATAGTACTATACTGTTGTGTACTACACTATATAGTACTATACTGTTGTGTACTACACTATATAGTACTATACTGTTGTGTACTACACTATATAGTACTATACTGTTGTGTACTACACTATATTGTACTATACTGTTGTGCACTACACTATATAGTACTATACTGTTGTGCACTACACTATATTGTACTATACTGTTGTGCACTACACTATATAGTACTATACTGTTGTGCACTACACTATATTGTACTATACTGTTGTGTACTACACTATATAGTACTATACTGTTGTGTACTACACTATATAGTACTATACTGTTGTGTACTACACTATATTGTACTATACTGTTGTGTACTACACTATATAGTACTATACTGTTGTGTACTACACTATATAGTACTATACTGTTGTGTACTACACTATATTGTACTATACTGTTGTGTACTACACTATATTGTACTATACTGTATAGTGTACAATGCTATAAATTGGACTATTCCACAGTACTATACCTACATGTAATTTACTGTCCTACATGTCATAGAAAAATATACTATCCTATACTATACTATAATGTCCTTTTTTATAAATGTTTAAAAAATGGTTGTCCGTAAATCTTGGGAAAACAAGTGATAGAAAAAGACACAGCGATACTTGAAAGAGCAAAAGAAACTATGTTTTTAGGAGTTATTATTGATGATGAATTAAGTTGGAAAGCATGCATAAATCAAGTGAAATGGAGGGTAGCAAAATCAATTCACTTTTGTGTAAAGTCAAGGATTTGTTAAATGAAAATGCATTGCACAGCTTGTATTGTTCAATAATTGTGGCTTATAATACACATTGTGTTGCAGTATGGGATAACGCTTGTAAGACATATACTCATCAAATGTCACGCTTCAAACAATCAATACGAATTATTACTAGAAGTAATTATAGAGAACAATCGAATCATCTATATGTAAAACTACAGATATTGAAATGAAATATTGATTCAATTCGAAGCAGTTAAACAAACTTTATATTCTGTTAAGCTTGTACTAGTTAGGATGAAGTTACATTTGTAAATGTTAAATAGCCCATTTTTTCTCTATTCTACTTTCTTTGCTTTTTTGGTGTAAAAATGGACTGTTGATATTGTGGAGAGAATATTGTCTTGTTTAACGTCACTGGCCTGCAATCATGTAAATTGATGTTTGTTTTCGGCAGCGGATGTGCTCCTGTCCCCTTCCCCTCGGGCTCTTGGGTGACGTCCTCAGACAACCGTGGCTAATAGGGGCCCATCAGCGCCCATTAATGGCGGCTCGTCCAGCCAGATCCCCTCCAGTCCCCTACTGGCATCTTGTAGAAGACGCTGGCGAACAGCCATCTTCATCCTCAAACTGATCGTTAGATCTACGGCAGCCTGCAGGGGCCATTTTAGGAGACAGAGATGAGCAAAATGTACTTTGGTTTGGTTGGGCTTTACTGACTTTTTCCCACCACTTTTGTGTTTTCCAGGAAAATTAACAGCATTTTTGGCAATTTTTCATTTTTGGGTGAGCTATTCCTTCAAGTGGGGTGCCCTTCATATTGTTACAGCAACGGAGATTAAACCAATTTTGTTGATTGTGATTTTCTGTGATTTCTTCCCAATGGCATCTTTTTACCCCATCATGCCTAATTAACACCAGCACACAGGCAGGACTGTGGTGAAACAGTTCTTTATGTGAAACCCACAGATGCTCAGTTTGCTCCCCCATGACAGTAATACTCACACAGGAAACAGTATTTCAGCCTCATGTTGGCCAGGCTCTCTGGTACTGGCACGCGGACAGCACACTGAGGTCGCTGTTAATATGGAAATGACCGGTGAGTAATTTACTGGCACGGCGGGGATAACTACTGCTAAAGCTAAATTCCCAATGCCATGGTTACTTTGCTGCTAGCTTCTTTGAATTAAGTCGTTATATGAAAGTTGTAATAATTATAACATTCACTCATCCCTTATTAATTATTTAGAAGCAAAAATCGGATTTACAGTTAACATACACGCACTGGCCATCTGTGGCGTTTCAGGGGTTTAAAAGCAGAAATGTGACGCTCGTATTTTTGCTAACCACTCAGAAAAATATCGACATTATTTGAGGTGTAAACTCGCCTAAATCATCCTTTTTGAGGCGTGACTACTTGTCTAGGTGGATGCACTTCTGGTTACGCATTACCAGCGCTACGTCACATCAAATCACGCCACTTTCTAGTGTCCGAAAGGTTAAACGCTAGTATGTGATTCCATTGTAAGTGCCTTACTGCAACCACGTTTTTTAGCTTTTTGTAAATAAACGAGAGTCAAATTGAAATTGTTTTCTGTTGAAATCCACATTATGCCACAAACGCTGCCTGTCGATGTAGCTTACCGTCTTTTGAGCCCTGAAAATGATCTTAAAAGCCAATAGGACGTCAAAGAGGAAGCGAGTAACAATGTGATACGACTAGCATTAGCAATAAATGAGAGTGCTTAAAGTTGTGGTGAGATGGCTCACAGAAATTAGGAAACGAGTAAGATGCTATGAGACGCTTCGGTAATTAATTGGTTAGTTCAGCCGTCACAGTCAGACGGGTCACAGGCTAATGCGCTAAAGCTAATGCCGCCAGCCGCAGCTGCAGAAACCTCATAATTACATGCTTCCCTGCTTTATTTTTCATATCCGTTTGTGTCCGTGCAAAACAAGGAAGTGCCAATTGCTGTTCGACATAATGGTCATTTATGCTAGCTCTAAATGTCAAAATGACTGGGATGTTGTGAATGGTTGCCACCATGTTGCTATGCAGTTGTTAAGGTGTTCTGGGTGGGTTTTAGCACTTTGCTATTCAGTTTCTAGCTTTTTCTAGGGTGGTTTAAAACTTACGAGTGCTTCTTAAAGCAGTTGAAAGACTCAAAATATTTTATGGATCAACAAACATTGATTTCTTAAATCTCTAATAGTGCTCCGAGCTCTTTTTTGCTGTTCTGCTGTTTGTAATATGTTTCTTCAAGCACGTTTCCGAGGTGCAACCAGTTCAGATGTGGCCGCAGGTGCTAAGAAGCCCCTCTTCACCTGATGCCTGTTCTCCACCTGCTCCTCGTTCTCCCGCACTTCGGACCCCAGCATCGAGACCTAGTCCTGCTCGTGTGGAGGCGGAATTTTGTCGAGAGGGAGCCGATATTGACCTTCACTTTTCATCCTACCAATTTCTCTATTCTTCCAAGGAAGCATGAATCTAATTTAGGCCTGCGAGCTTCGCGGCGCTAGTCTTTGATCACCCGTTCCTGACGAGTACAAAGAGAGAGAGAGAGAGAGAGAGAGAGAGAGAGAGAGAGAGAGAGAGAGAGAGAGTCGGAGAGAGGAAACTGCTGAAAATAAAAAGAGAGAAATAGATGGGGAGAAAGGGAATAATCCTACTTCCGAGAGCCAACAAAGTGACACGTTAAACACGTATAAGTGGCAAGTAAAGTCACAAATAACATAGACGCGAAGGTTAGTTCAGCCTTAGTTCACATACTTGCACCGTCTGCAAAACTACTTCCCTTTTGGGGCCGATGCCGCCTAAGTCAGAAATAATGGGGTGTGTCTCAATCAGCTCCCCAGCTCCCTATGTCGTGAATCAGTATATTGTGAACATTAATTCGGGCACTGGCAAGGGTGTTCATCCACTGAACATTGGGACACTTATGATTCAATCACCTGCGACACATTAAAGGCTTAGTTCACCCAAAAATGAAAATTATCCCATAATTTACTCACCCTCAAGCCATCCTGGTTGTATATGACTTTCTTCTATCAGCCAAACACAATCGGAGTTATATTAAAAAATATCCTGCTCTTCCAAGCTTTATAATGGGAGTGAATGGTACCTTAGATTTTGAAGGATGGTACTCAACAGGTGGTGGTGGGGTGGAGGAGGTTGGCACACTGAAACAGCAATGTGATTATGAGCAGACTTATAAAGCAATGACTTACATGTGATTGGCTGGGAGTTAACCCGCTAATGGTGCGATGATGTACAGCTGCTAGTCTTCCCGCTAGAACTACACTGCGCTCACATTTCCAGGGGGTTAATAAAGGACTTCTGAAGCGATGCATTTTGGTAAGAAAAATGTCCATATTTAAACTTTATAAACTATAATCACTGGCTTCCGGTAACGGCCGTCCGCGTGTTCACAAGAGAGTCGATTTCCGGCGTATGACGTAGGCGTAGCGTAAGCTCCGCTGAGATGTGACGAACGTTCATTTGACATAAAATAAATAAATACAAATATAAAAGAGTGTATTTTAAACTTTTAACAACTTTAACATTTAAAAGATTAAAGATTTCCCTTTTATGGTCATTATGGATGACCAACATTACAAACAACGCCTATTTTAAAGAGAATATGAGGCTTTGACATCACTTGTGCTCATGTTCTAATGGCTTGAGAGACTTCAGAAGACATTATGGCCTTTCAGGTAAGGGAACATAGTGAGCAACGAAGCTCCCTGGTTTTTATGGTGCATTGTGGGATTTTTTAGGGAGTGAAAGTATCAGTGTTCTTGAAATGGCTGACTCCCTGATCAGTGCCCTGACAACTGAACAAGGGAGCTGATTGAGTGTTAACCAAATGCCAAGTAGCTATTTAGGGATTGTTTTAGGTTACGGTTGTATGTACTGCCGCCTTCCCAGAATACTGCCAATAGTTATCGTTATAATTTAATGCCCATTAGTGTTAAAGTGGTCAAGGTTACGGCAACTTTTGAGAAAGAAATGGTCTGCACTTATATAGCGCCTTTTTAACCTTTTAGCAGTAATTTTTTTACTTTTTAGTGGTATTCAAAGCACTTTAGTGTCTCATTCACCCATTCACACACCAGTGGTGGCAGAGCTGCCATGCAAGGCGCTAGCCTGCCATTGGGTGCAACTTGGGGTCCAGTGTCTTGCCCAAGGACACTTCGGCATGTGGAGTCGTGTGGGCCGGGAATCAAACCACCAACCCTGCGATTAGTGGCCAACCTGCTCCACAGCTGCCTGAGCTACAGCCGCCCCAAGAAGAAAGAAAGGTTACTATTGGGACACCTCCATGTATAGAACGCCAACTTTTCAAATAAAATGGGTTGCAAACACCATGTTGACAAAAGGCCCAGCTTCTACAGAGGGTTAACCAGTTTTCTATTTACCCCAACAATGTATGTTACCCCCCCCCCCCCCCCCCCCCCCCCCCCCCAGATAAGAGTTTAAGAATGGTCAG
This sequence comes from Moxostoma hubbsi, assembly GCA_032164185.1. Lineage (NCBI taxonomy): Eukaryota > Metazoa > Chordata > Actinopteri > Cypriniformes > Catostomidae > Moxostoma > Moxostoma hubbsi. The sequence goes on from JAVLUX010000048.1 coordinate 20,873,863, forward strand.
CCTTTGATATCATGTAATAGATCTTTGGTTACACTTTGAAGCACATTGTATTGCATTTAAGCAGTAATGCGGCAGGTAATGGGCCACAACAACACCCTGAATAGAATACAAAACACACAACGTAATGCATCTTTGACAAATAGCTCAGCCGTCTTGCCTGGGGTGCAACGGGGACCTTTAAAAATTCAAGCCTGCCTTGTGTTGTAAGTCAGAGCGGGGTTATTGGTGAATGATGTGGCATGGCCTCTTGGGTCGCAGATATGTGAGCAAGGGCCTTAAGACTTCTAAGATCGAATCGACGCAGAAAAAAACAAGAATGTGTTATAAATTCTACCTAACCCAGAGTCAGAGTTCAGCAAAGTTAAAATTGATGCCTGTCACAAACTCATTTGTTCTTCTTTTATCTTTAGGGTGTTGTGGGTGGTTGCCAGGGCATTGCTAGAGCCGGGTGGTTGTGGTGTCCCAAATCAAAAGAGCACACCCCCAAGACTCTAGATATGACTTGGGTCTCTCCATCAACACAAGTCTATGTGACTTCGTTGTCCATTTAATTGTTTGCCAAACGAAAATTGTCTGATTGCTTCTTGTCAAATACGCAACCCACTCTTCTGTCTAGAAGTCAGACGGTTAACATTACCAAATCTCCAATTAAGTCGTGATTCACTTGAAATACAGAAGAGGCTATTGTTGTGTTGTCGCCATTATGTAGTGCCAAAACCACCTACCCAAGCAGCAAAGCAAGCACTTTTGTTTGGCAGAAGCACCTCCTTCTCCTCTTCATTTTCCCGGTGCTCAGTATGCCAACGAACCCCCAACCACGTCAGTCTGCCAGGCTCGATTGATATGTCTGTCAAATGGACAGGTCTATGCAAGCCGCATTGCACAACGCCACAGATTAAAAGGGCTTTTGAGTGGTCGTCCCCTGTTTCCGCTTCACAAAAAGGGGAAAAATCACTTTAATGCCACATGCCTTTGCTACACACATAAAAAACGCACACTCGTGCACCTGTGGGACCTGGACGGGGCAGCCTGCCACTTCAAACTCCACCGCAGAGCTGCCCGACCACTGCACACACGCTTTCAGACATGGAGCTTTGTCCTACAGAGAAAAAGAGTTGTTTTAGGAAATCTCCTGAGAGTCTGAAAACGATTAAATCTACTCTGGATGAGTTTTGTTCTTATACTGTCTGAAGATCTAAAAAATCTCCAGACCTGAGTGTGATTTTAAAGGAAAAGTTCATGCAAAAATGAACATTCCTGAAAAGGAAGAGGAAATGCCGATCGCCCTCGTCTAAATGTATCTCATGGGGAGAGAAGTCATTGGTGATGCAGAGATTTGGTTTGAGCAAGAGGAATAAAATCAATGGTTAATGAGGAGGCAAAGATGAACTATGACCGATCCCTGCATCTTTTCCCGCTAATGGATAAATGATCCCCGGCTTCAAAATGACATATCGTCAGGACCGCTCACCACGCTAAAACATTCAAAAGAACCCCCCGACATCCCGAGAAAAATCTTCCCATTTCCAACTTCATAAGAGATGGGTTTCATTTCAAAGCATTTTTGTTCTGTCGAATTATGCTTTTGAAAAGGCGCAGACTGTCACATTCCCAATATCGGAAGCGACAGGAGACATGCCAAAAAGCTTGAATCATCAAGAACAGTCACAAACTCTCACAGACCAATCAGCTGTGAGCTTAAGGCTAGACTTCAGCAGAAGTAAAAAAAAGACGTGCTACTGCAAGAAAATGCACAGACATACTGAGTCAAGCATGAGACAGCTGCTGCTGCTGCTGCACAATTACAAAATTTTCCAAACGGCATTTATCCTGCATGAAGGGGTGCCACTCGATGGGTCATTCCAAACGAAAGTTAGAGAATTATTGTTTTCAATATGGTCCCTTCCACAAGTCTGTTAGTGAAAGGTGCATTTATACAGTAATGCCTTCTCCCTTCAGAGTGCCCACAACAAGAGCTCTGTCCTTCGGAATGAGCAGGGCGTTGGGATGATCACTTTTGACTGGAATTTTCTCTTAGACAAAATGCATGCACATGCATGACCATGCTGCTGCACAAAGAGACATTGCAAACAATCCCCACGTAGCAGATCTAGTCAAGTGGTGCCGGGGTGGAGGTGGGTTTCAGAGAAATACTTTCACAGCTCACTGTAATGAAATTGGCGTATCTTCAAAACTGAGCAATTTGAATGTTAAACGATGAGAGAGTCGCAAGTTGATTGGTTACCCAATTGCATTTCAATGTACCAATGAGATTATGCCATGTGAGTCCATTGGATTAAAGGATCAGTTCAACCAAAAATGTAAATACACTCATCATTTACTCACCCTCATGCCATCCCAGATGTGTATGACTTACTTTCTTCTACTGAACTCTGAAGAAGAATTTTTAGAAGAATATCTCAGCTCTGTAGGTCCATACAATGCGAGTGAATGGGTGCCAATATTTTGAAGCTCATAAAATCCAAGGGTAACATAAAAGTACTCCTGACAACCCAATGTTTTAATCCATATATTCTAAAGTGATATGATTGGAGTGTGTGGGAAACATACATAATTTAAGTAATTTTTCCTTCACATTCTCTTTCTCCTTCTTCTGTTTTTGGTGACCTACATTCTTCGTGCATATCGCCCCTACTGGAGAATTTACGGTAAACACTGACTTAAATATTGATCTGTTTCTCAAACACACCTATCATATTGTGACTGAACACATAGAATTATCCACTGGAGTCGTATGGATTACTTTTATGCCCCCTTTACGTGGATTTTTGAGCTTCAAAATGTTGGCACCCATTCACTTGCATTGTAAGGACCTACAGAGCTGAGATAGTCTTCTTAAAATCTTCATTTGTGTTCTGCAGAAGAATGAAAGTCATACACATCTGGGATGCAATGAGGGTTTTGAGGGAACTATTCCTTTAACATGTCACATTTGAGCGAGCTGATTGACTAACTCAAAGATCCTCAGCTTACGCCATATAGAGTTTCAGTATAGTAGACTGTAGTAGCTGTGTTTTATTTTTGGCAGAAATCAGGGTTTAACTATATTAATTGTAGTATCCATGACTCAAGTAACCTTTTTATGTAATTTTGTCCCACCGGAAACCATGGTTGTAGGCTGTAATAACCCATTTTTATTAATCAATTTTTTCCTGGAAATCAAGGGTTTGCTGTTGTATTATTATGGTAACCAGGACTGTAGTAACCAGGTTTTTGGGGTTTTTTTGGGCAGAAAAAACGATCTAATTTAGGATACCATTGTACAGTAATACTGTAGTATCCCTAAAGTAATCATGGTTTTACCATAGTAATGTTGTATTAACCATTACTGTAGTAACCATGATTAATCTTGTTGTAGTAACCATGGTTACAATGGTTTTACGACAATTACCATGGTTAATTCATTGCAAACGAACGTAAAAAAAAATCCTCTCTTCTCTTCTAACGGGCTTTGTGAAATAGTAAACTCATTTTCAATGAGTAAAAGTTTGCTCTGTTTCTCACACAAATCTATAATTTACACTTTACAAATAAAGCAATATGTTAAAGGTGACAAAAAATGAAATAAATGGCTGTATTAACCCTGTCAGAATTTACAAGAAACAACACATTCACTTAGTTACACCTGCGAGGTGGATCATTCTCAGACTTTTTAACAATTATCCATGGCTGAAATCCACCAAAAGTCATCCAATTACAGACAACATGATACCACCTAAATGCTCTTAAGTGTTTTTCATTATGTTGGTCTTTAGCAAACAACTCCCAGGCCGTTATCATCATCATGAGCAGTGTGGGCCTGTGAATCTGGAAATAATATCGTCATTAGAGCAGGTATATCTGGATATACAGCCCTGCTGAGAGATACGGGGTTCAGGAACATTCAGCTCCACAGGGCCAAGTAATAAAATCCAGCTGGAGTGGCTTTAATGGAAACCAAAATCATGTTTCTGCAGTCCAACCAGATACCTGAGGGAAAGAAGCCAATGCTTTAGGCATGAGGTGTTGGTTTTGTGTTTTCTATCTCCTATGTACAGTCCCATACCTTCTCACCAAACTAGTTTTGGGTTTACGGTACGTCACTAGAGTTTGGTTAAAGTGCGGCCTGTAAAAGTGCAAACGTGGTGCATCTGAAAGGGCTGAAAGTAACATGACGTCAATGCAGGACATGCATATGTGCTGATGTGCTGAATGCAAAGCAGCAAAACATCAATAAAGAGAGTTATCAAAGCAGCAGGGTGCATTATGCCCCCCCGTACATAATCAAACCCACCATAACACAAGCTAACAGTTTCCACACCCCATAAAAATCTGCTGCTCTAACAACTGGCATTACAACTATCATATACTAACTTGCTTAGTTACATAAAAAACCAAAGGAGAACCTGATTGCGTTTAAGATCCTCTCTTATAAAAAATACATAAAAGTAGCTCCCATCAGGTTTCGCTGGAAAGCCCCGTCGTCAGAATTTAGGAGGGCAGATTTAATAACGAACGTAGGCAGGGAAACAATGGGTCGCATATTTCAGCCTGACAGGGATGTAATCTGGCCCACTGATTTTCCGAATTTTGGGCCACAAATCGCGACAGGCTGTGCGGTACGATTCGAGAGCGGGGTTTGTTTGTGCAGGACTGATGACATCCACCACATGCGCTCGTAAATCTGACCTCGCTCATCCCATCTGGTTGGAGGAGGCCCCTCAGACCCCAAAAAACAACAGATTTATTGGCGCATTTCTCATTTGCATGTTCTGGGCCTTCGTAATCAGCATTTTTATGGATTGCCCCTATAAGATTTCGACAATGGAGCTTCAATTGTTTATGGTTTATCATGTTGGGGCGAGAGATAACAACAAAGCGAAAAGCGCCCTGGACTCGGCCACGGCGTTGTTGGAGTCCACGGTGGAGGATGGTACGTTTTGTTACTGTATTTTAACTCTATACTCTGCTTGAAAGCTTCACTTTATTTAGTTGACCAGCTACTGGAAAGCTTCTAAAACAACCAGGACAATTTAACTGTTACACTTGCAGCACAACGAGCTAGTAGCTAACAGCTAGCGGTCATGTTATCGTCACGTTTAAGATGATGTCACGGCAGTAGAGGTGGCACAGCTATCACAATCAGCCTATAATCCCACCCACATTGAGGCGGCACTAAACTGCAGTGGAAATGCAAGCTCAGAAAAGTAAAGCGAGTAGAGGCGAGTCGAACCGTAACATGCAGCGGAAAAGTGCCGTTAGATAGCACAAGCCTTGTAAACACGTTATTCCAAATAAACAAGAGTTTGTAATCTTTCACCAAAATGTAACAACTTGTTACATCTCGAAAATGGCCTCTTATCAGTTCACGTCACCAAGTCCACTTATTTTTCAGCTCCGCCCACCCTAGCTAGTTACACTAGACACTGTTTGAAACACCCACTTTTCGCTGTCCAATCAATTTCCCGCCTTTTGTTTAATTGAATATCCTACACGAGTAAATATATCACATTACTGAAGTATAATGTTGACTTTCATGTTGATATCTGTGTAAACAACCAAAGCGATTAGCATAAAACTGTAATCGTAACAATAAAATGAACTCGTTTGAAGTGGAAATATATTTAAAAGAGATTGTTTAGGACTAGTGATTTTATGCCTTTTGAACAAACTCAAAACAATCAAGGCTTTCGTAATTAGCGTTTTTATCAATGCCTGTACATCTTTCAGCAATGGTGCTTTTATGATTACGGTTTGTTATCGTGTTGTGGCAAGAGTGGCATTGTTGTTGATTGTTAAATCAAATCTTAAATAGCTAATTACTATGCAAACAAGCGTTCATAAATCGAATGCCAACAGAGTTGTATTGACATGAACTGTGGGGTCTGCTTGTAAAAATGCCTCCATTTTGCATTATTTTCTCATCTAAAAGTCAAAAAGTCCCGTTCTATCAGGCTGGTTTCCCACATTAGGCCGTATGTGACTTGAACCGTCTTCTGATGAAATGTTTTGTGGATTTGTAGATATTGGAGAGAAGCTGAACACGATGAGTGTTCTGAGAGGTGTCTGCGATGTAACACGAGCACAGATGGAGGTATGGATGCTGGCATGAAGATAACCGCCCACTAGTGTGAAACCACGCAGAACGACTTAACCCTCCGTCTTCCAGACAGATCACTTATGCCTCGGCTGTAGGAGCTGTTCCGATGGCGCCAAAATTCCTTACAAATTGATTGTTCTTGTTTTGATTCATGGGTCTCCCAATGGAACGCTTCAGTTAAGCGAACGTGTTATTGACATGGTTGCATTGCGTTTGCGTCATCTTGGCTGTCCTTGGGATATTGGAATAGCGCTCGCTTTGCGCCACGCGCCCGGGTCGTGAGCTGTCTTCAAGTTTGTGCTAAGGTTCGATCGATTCGGGAAGGTGTCGGGTTTCGGGTGGCCGAGCTCTCACACAAGTATCTGTTCTCATCTACTTGTCGATTGGCATGATTGTGTATTGCTTCTTTGTCTTGGCGATGTGCGCTCATGCCAATCGGAAATTCAAACTTCACAAATAACCTTTTGCTATTTAGTTCTTTAGAAAAACATTTATGAACTGGTGCTTTGAAGAACTCCGAAATCAATTCAGTTATCTAAACAACCTCTTAATGTAACATGCCAAACTTTTTAATCCCCAAACAAGCATATATAGTGAACTTAAGAACTAATGGTTCCTAACTAAACCAACGGTGTTGCAAAGAACCATTGAAGAACATTTCGTTTTTTTTAGACTGAACTGCTTCATGAAGCATGTTTGAGTTTCTATGACAGAAGTCAGAGGTTGAACGTCTCTTTTTGCTCTTGAATTGTCGGGGAGGTGAGAACGGTGAATAAATTAAGTGCCAGAGTAAATGAAATTCACCTCGAGTCAACTCTGTTAACTTAGTTCTATTGTTCGACAAAAACAAAGTGATCTGGTACGTAACTGAAGCCTTCATTGTTCCCTGAATGAGACAAAGAGAGTTGTCAAGACACAGCAGTTCATTATCAACTGTTTTCACAGAAGCAATCTCAAATTGTAGACTTGTACTTTGTAAAACCGCTTTGTGAGACTCATGTAATGTCATACTGAAAATGCACATTACAAAGAAGTTGCATTTTTTTTTTGTTATGGACCTTACCATTTAAAATATAAAATCAAAACATATATTTTGTATATATACACACACACACACTGGCGGCCAAAAGTTTGGATTAATGTTCATATTTTGCTCTTATGGAAAGAAATTGGTACTTTTTTCATCAAAATGGCATTCAGCTGATCACAATGTATAGTCAAGACTTTAATAAAAACTTAAACTACTTCAAAGAGTTTTCATCAAAAAATCCTCCATGTGCAGCAATGACAGCTTTGCAGATTCTTGTTATTCTAGCGGTCAGTTTGTCCAGATACTCAGGTGACCTTTCACCCCACACTTCCTGTAGCACTTGACCTTTCACCCCACACTTCCGGTAGCACTTGACCTTTCACCCCACACTTCCGGTAGCACTTGACCTTTCACCCCACACTTCCGGTAGCACTTGACCTTTCACCCCACACTTCCTGTAGCACTTGACCTTTCACCCCACACTTCCTGTAGCACTTGACCCTTCACCCCACACTTCCTGTAGCACTTGACCTTTCACCCCACACTTCCTGTAGCACTTGACCTTTCACCCCACACTTCCTGTAGCACTTGCCATAGATGTGACTGTCTTGTCGGGCACTTCTCACACACCTTACAGTCTAGCTGATCCCACAAAAGCTCAATGGGGTTCAGATCCGTAACACTCTTTTCCAATTTTCTGTTGTCCAATGTCTGTGTTTCTTTGCCCACTCGAACCTTTTCTTTTTGTTTTTCTGTTTCAAAAGTGACTTTTTCTTTGCAGTTCTTCCCATAAGTCCTCCTGAGTCTTCTCTTTACTGTTGTACTTGAAACTGGTGTTTAGCAGGTAGAATTCAATGAAGCTGTCAGCGGAGGACATGTGAGGCGTCTATTTCTCAAACTAGAGACTCTGATGTACTTATCCTCTTGTTTAGTTGCACATCTGGTCTTCCACATCTCTTTCTGTCCTTGTTAGAGACAGTTGTGCTTTGTCTTTGAAGACTGTAGTTACACCTTTGTGTGAAATCTGCAGTTTTTGGCAATTTCAAGCATTGTATCGCCTTCATTCCTCAAAACAATGATTGACTGACGAGTTTCTAGAGAAGTTTATTTTTTGCCACTTTAATCACCTTAAGACATGCCAGTCTATTACATACTGTGGCAACTCAAAAACAAACACAAAGACAACGTTCAGCTTCATTTAATGAACCAAATATCTTTCAGCTGTGTTTGATATAGTGGCAAGTGATTTTCTAGCACCAAATTATGAATATACCACGATTACTCAAGGATAAGATGTTGCAGTGATGCTGCTGTCTAGATTTGATCAAAAATGACTTTTTTCAAATAGTGATGGTGCTGTTTTACGTCAGTAATGTCCCGACTATACATTGTGATCAGTTGAATGCCACTTTGGTGAATTAAAGGACCAATTTCCTTCCGAAATAGCAAAATCTGAACATTATTCCAAACTTTTGCACTGAAAACCCTAATAAACACTAATAATTTTAATCAAACAATAGTACAGCTCAAATAAAGACGATAACTGATTCTAGGTCAGTTATGAAATAATTCAGAAATGTATATATACACTTCAGATGCACATGCACAGAGAGAACTGTTGACATTACACTAAACAACTATTTGCAACAAAGCACAAATAATACAACGAAAGAGCTAAAACATCTATGAATTCATAATGTCAATTATTTAAATTCCCCAATCTGTTCCCTCTGACCAAGCGAACATTATTCAAGCAGCAAGGAATTGTGGGTATTCCCCATTGCCTCAATTTTGTACTCAGTAGTTTGAGTTATTAACACGTTTAAAAAAAAGTTCAATGAGCATTACTTCAGAAATGATTGATGGATGCCACTTGCTGATTTATACATAAGAAATGTAGTGAGATCACATGACAATAGTACAGTTTATGTGCGATATTAACCCAAAGGAGAAAAAAAAATGCTTAAACCAGCCAAAGCTGGGTTGCTGGTCTTAGCTGGTCTCAGCCTGACAAGCCAAAAAGTCTAAAACCCCTTTAAAACCATCAAAACAGACCTGCTTTACAGTACCTGGCAGGGAGACTAGCTAAGACCGGTTAAGATGTTGTTATCAACAGATGTTCCCAACCGAAAATAGAGATATGGAACAACTTCATCTTACATTAACAAGATGAAGCGAGCACAGAAAAGAGAAATAAAGTGGATGTCTCTCAAGATGGTGTTTGGGTAGTGAGAACACATAAGATTCCACCATCTGTGTCCCGCCTCCTGTTTCTGTCTCCCGAGAACAGGCGCCATGACGACCGCGCACGCCATGCAAGAGTGGAAAATGAATATTGAGATTTTTTGGCCAATTGCTTGTAATTGGGGCTGAAGACAACAAGTCACCGAGACTCGACGGATTGGTCACAGACATTCTTGCTGTGAGGTTGGCGTTTCTCTGCCTGGCATCCCGCTGAACGCAGGTTGTGGGATAATCACGGACAACAACGGAATTGGTTTCCATTATGCGCACATTAGTCACGGTGTATTTACAGGCTAACTGCCATGTAGCCACAGATCAGACAGTGTTTTGTTGCCAGCAATTCGGTGTGTCCCAAAATCGTTAATATGCTTGTGCAAGCTTGTTTGCGCCACAGGAATCTAAACAGAATTGTACTTAGCTTTTAATTGCTTAGTGATGAATGCTTGGGAAAATGGGAAATTAGCTGGCCATGTTACATGTGGGCTTAACAATCACACAATTCATTAACGGCTTTATTGGAGGTACACAGAGTGATATTATGACAATAATGGTAGTTGACCTAAAGAATATTGTCAAAATTGAAATATGAGAATGACATGAAGCTATTTCGATGGTAGTAGTGATATCCATCCATCTCTCTATCTAGCTATATGTCTGTCTATCTGTCTATCTGTCCATCCATCCATCTATACAGAAAGGTGGACTTAATCAACATACGGAAAATGACCCCAGACGCACTTTCAATATTGTGCAGAAAACCGAGTCTCAAAGCCACATGGAGTAGAAAACCCTTCAACTGTTGAAATGAGCTTAGTAATTTTGCATTAGGGTGTCGTACGAGTGAGCTTATATTGCAGCGAGAGAGAGAGCGTAGTGGCTCAGTGTGAATTAACAACACTTTCAGAGTCATAATTAATGACAAGCTGACAGAACAGCACTCGCACGCTCTCTTATAGTAAAGTCATTCACAAGCGCTAGAGAAGAGCAAGATGGACAGATTAAACCAGAGACACAAACACAACTGTTTCAGTGATATCTGTCAGGTAGTCTGGGACATTTTTTGTGTTGTATTCCAACAGGCAAACTCTTACTGCACTTTAAAGTGTTCTTCTGGAGTGGCTCTTTGCAGCCCGTTCTGCTGTTGCGATCAGGTCTGTTTTCAAGCCCTGAATGGGTCACTGAGGTCACATTTCTCCTGCGGCGATTGGCTGGATGAAACTATTAATATTCCACTCTGTGGACAAACAATATACACAGCACTTGGATTAGCTTTGCATGTTATTGCAGCCGGGCCATTAGCATTTAATAGGAAGGATCTGTGCGTCAGGTACTTTGGTGGGTGACGGGTCGCTTCCCCCAGGAGAACCAGATGCATTTGTTGTCAAAGAAAGTAGCAGGAGGCACCAGTTTTTGCAATCCATCTATCTATAAAGTATCTATCTACAAATAGTATCTATCTATCTATCTATCTATCTATCTATCTATCTATCTATCTATCTATCTATCTATCTATCTATCTATCTATCTGTCTGTCTATCTATCTATCTATCTATCTATCTATCTATCTGTCTGTCTGTCTATCCATCCATCCATCCGTATGTATGTATGTCTGTCTGTTGTTCTATCTATCTATCTATCTATCTATCTATCTATCTATCTATCTATCTATCTATCTATCTATCTATCTATCTATCTGTCTGTCTATCTATCTATCTATCTATCTATCAGTCTGTCTGTCTATCCATCCATCCATCCGTATGTATGTATGTCTGTCTGTTGTTCTATCTATCTATCTATCTATCTATCTATCTATCTATCTATCTATCTATCTATCTATCTATCTATCTATCTATCTATCTATCTATCTATCTATCTATCTATCTATCTATCTATCTATCTATCTGTCTGTCTGTCTATCCATCCATCCATCCGTATGTATGTATGTCTGTCTGTTGTTCTATCTATCTATCTATCTATCTATCTATCTATCTATCTATCTATCTATCTATCTATCTATCTATCTGTCTGTCTATCTATCTATCTATCTATCTATCTATCTGTCTGTCTATCTATCTATCTATCTATCTATCAGTCTGTCTGTCTATCCATCCATCCATCCGTATGTATGTATGTCTGTCTGTTGTTCTATCTATCTATCTATCTATCTATCTATCTATCTATCTATCTATCTATCTATCTATCTATCTGTCTATCTGTCTATCTATCTGTCTATCTATCTATCTATCAGTCTGTCTGTCTATCCATCCATCCATCCGTATGTATGTATGTCTGTCTGTTGTTCTATCTATCTATCTATCTATCTATCTATCTATCTATCTATCTATCTGTCTGTCTGTCTATCTATCTATCTATCTATCTATCTATCTATCTATCAGTCTGTCTGTCTATCCATCCATCCATCCGTATGTATGTATGTCTGTCTGTTGTTCTATCTATCTATCTATCTATCTATCTATCTATCTATCTATCTATCTATCTATCTATCTATCTATCTATCTATCTATCTGTCTGTCTATCTATCTATCTATCTATCTATCTATCTATCTATCTATCTATCAGTCTGTCTGTCTATCCATCCATCCATCCGTATGTATGTATGTCTGTCTGTTGTTCTATCTATCTATCTATCTATCTATCTATCTATCTATCTATCTATCTATCTATCTATCTATCTATCTATCTATCTATCTGTCTGTCTATCTATCTATCTATCTATCTATCTATCTATCTATCTATCTATCTATCTATCTATCTATCTATCTATCTATCAGTCTGTCTGTCTATCCATCCATCCATCCGTATGTATGTATGTCTGTCTGTTGTTCTATCTATCTATCTATCTATCTATCTATCTATCTATCTATCTATCTATCTATCTATCTATCTATCTATCTATCTGTCTATCTATCTATCTATCCATCTGTCTATCTATCTATCTATCTATCTATCTATCTATCCATCCATCTATCCGTATGTATGTATGTATGTCTGTCTGTTGTTCTATCTATCTCTGTCTATCTATCTATCTATCTATCTATCCATCTATTCATCTATCTGTCTGTCTATCTATCTATCTATCTGTCCATCCATCTATCCGTATGTATGTCTGTCTGTCTGTCTATCTGTCTGTCTATCCATCTATCCGTCCATCCATCTATCCGTATGTATGTATGTATGTATGTCTGTCTGTCTATCTGTCTGTCTATCCATCTATCTGTCCATCCATCCGTCTATCTAACTATCTGTCCATCTATCATCTATCTGTCTGTCTGTCCATCCATCTATCCATCTATCTGTCCGTCTGTCTTTCTATCTGTCTGTCTGTGTCTATCCATCCATCCATCCATCCGTATGTATGTATGTCTGTCTATCTGTCTGTCTATCCATCTATCCGTCCATCCATCCATCCGTATGTATGTATGTATGTCTGTTGTTCTATCCATCTGTCTATCTATCCATCCGTCTATCTATCTGTCCATCTATCATCTATCTGTCTGTCTATCCATCCATCTATCCATCCATCCGTATGTATGTATGTATGTCTGTCTGTCTGTCTGTCTATCTATCTATCTATCTGTCCATCTATCTATCTATCTAATCTGTCTGTCTATCCATCCATCCATCCGTATGTATGTATGTCTGTCTGTCTGTCTGTCCATCTATCTATCTATCTATCTAATCTGTCTGTCTGTCTGTCTATCCATCCATCCATCCATCTGTCCATCTATCCATCCATCCGTCCGTCTATCTATCTATCTATCTATCTATCTATCTATCTATCTATCTATCTAGCTATCTGTCTGTCTGTCTATCCATCCATCTGTCCGTTCATCTATCTATCGGTCCATCCATCCATCCATCCATCCATCCATCCATCTATCTATCTATCTATCTATCTGTCCATCCGTCTGTTTTTCCATCTACCCACTCACCCACCCATCTATCCATCTTTAAAACTGTTCTTATGTGTTCTTAAGCTGCACATAGTAAGTAAAAGTTATGCAATATAAAGAGAAATCTTTGGAGCTATTTTCTGCTCATATTTTCTCAGTATGTTCCTTCCATCTTCTGTACAGTTTATTCAAATCGTACATCTGATTACACCATCAGCAATCGACCCTTAGTTCCAAATAATTCACTGGTGCCTTTGACAGCCGTACCGTGATATCCTGTATGTCTGTCCTTTTAAATATACGATCCAATAACTGCTAAATATAGGTCAACAGACTGAATGATACCATCATCCGTTTTCAATTCATCCCTCACTACAGCACGGCCCGGCTCAGAGAGGTCTTGATGGGATATTGGAATAACGCTTGTCACATCCTGAGCCTGACACATGGAGCACAACATCAGTCATTGATCGCATATCTATCATCACAACTGAGGTCAATTGTATGGAAATTATTGATACAATGTGACACACTAGACAGGAGGCCTGATCAATAACAGGAATAATTACATTACTACATTTTGGTTTGATGATTGTTTGACTGTCTGTCTGTCTGTCTGTCTGTCAGGGTATTGGGTAAACAGGGTTCATGTAAACAAAACTGTCAAATTTTATATTAAGTCATGAATGCATAATACCCTTTTCTGCTATTACTTATGAAATCAGAATTTTGATGGTAAATATGTTCAGAAAGACACTTTAAATACAGCGTACTGTAGCAGGTAAGATATTAAAATATACTCTTCATTAACACAGCTCGGACAACATCAAAATGATTATGCTTTAACCTTGTGATGAGGTAAACGAGTGCAAAATATAACAGCAATTAATGACAGAGACACTGGATTTCAAAAATATGTACAATAAAGAAGTGTGGGGCGTCTGGGAGTCTGAGAGCGTTCTTATTTTCACCAAAGAACTGTGTTGTTTTCACACACTAATACTCACTAATGGAGCTGTGATCGTACAAGCCGTTAATAATTAGGGCAATTTATTCAAGCAAACAAGGCTGTGTGAAGTCCCAGGGGAAATAAAGGTTTTGGTTTTGTGGCCATTTGTGTTTGTTTTGGAAAACCTTGATAGGAGAAATGACGCCAGTACTACACGCACTGATTGCGTTGCATGCTAAATGCAGTGATGAGTGAAGAGTCTTAAGGTAATGCATAAAGTGTTCTTTTCACTGTAAAATCTAGCTTTAATGCTTGAACCCTTGATCAAATCTCTGGCTCTTTTATGAATGTTTGTATGTGCATGATTGACATTTAAATTGTTTGGTACGGAGCCAGAAAGGTACTCTATATACACAGCTCAAAAAAATCTGTGTAGCCTTAAAAATAGCTCCAAGGCTCACTAAACCAGTCTGCCATATTCAGTGGTGGATGGAGTGCACATATCTTGTACATGAGCTAAAGCTGAAAAGTGTCATTTTTTCATACACAGGTTGATTTCCCTGAAAACTGTGAAAACTGTGATCCTGTGTGTTTAAAAGAGTTTCGTTTCTAGGCAACAACGCCAAATTTGAACTGTTGGTGGCGCTAGAGAGTTTGAGATAGAGACTCCAAATTTTCTGCAAGGAATGTTTAAGGCCTTCCCTACCAATGTGCCAAATTTCTCAACTTTTTACCATATGCTTCTATGGGCTGCCATAGACTCCCAGTCAAAGTAAAGCATTTACAGATACACTAGGGGCTTTGCAGCTTCAGTGCTTGGCCCCTAAATTCATTATTGTCCACTATTACTGGATGTACTAATTGTATCTTCTCTGATTATAATCTAATGACAGTGCCTGATACCCAAGCTACCAAGGCCGCCAGAGCGCCCACCCCCCTCGCATCTGTGATCAGTGTCATCTAACGGCTGCCACCATATCTAAAAAGGAACATCTCTGCGTGGCAGCTCGCGTATATTCAAGCCTCTTGGGAGTACCAGGTTTTAACCTGCTCTCGAGACACGAGGCTTTTCCGGCACGCCAGGTGGCTTGGAAAGGTGCCAGCCTTCCGATGTTACAACTGGCACCCGGGGAGGGAACGCTAGTGCGTGTCAGAGCAATCTTCATCTGTGGTGCAAAAGCCACCAAACATGGACGCCTCTAAAACTCCACTAATTAGTCCCTTAATGATTTCCAGTCTTGGCATAAATGTCGTTACAACTTAATCATAAATAAATGAGCAGATAAATAGTTAAGGAACTCATTATAACTCAAAAACAAGATGTGAGGGCATCATGGTCAAGCAACTCAACAGCACCTCCTGGTGATCAATTAAGTGATACATGGGATATTTTACACCTCAGTCCATATGTGGTACCCAAGTGACAACAAACACCAATCATTTGGAATGAGGGCAACATGTCAACATGAAAGCAAAATGGATGCTATATTCTTAATACACATTCCTGGTCATACTGTGAACAATTAATTGCACGTTATTCCAAAGAAAACATGTTTTCTTCGTAATCACTCGTTAAAATGTAATCGCTTGTACCGCCTCTTGAAATGACTTGCCTTTTATTTTCCTGTATAAAAACGTTCCCTTTCTTTTGAACTCCTCCCCTCCAACCACCTGTCCATAATCTGAGCAAGTGTACATCACATACACAATAAATCGACAGCCCTGGTTAAAACTGATCAATATTGTGGTTTGGAAGTGATATTCTATATTTCCATGTCCCTCAACAAACTAATCATGTTGGCTTGATGAAGTAAATTCTGTTATTTTACAGACTTTATTCAGGACTTCCTAAAATCCCTAAACAAAGACCAAAATTGCTAACGCTGACTCGTCCTAGAGCTTTCATGCTACATCAACCAAACTTGGTACAAACCTTCAGCAATGGGATACTTTTAGTGCCAACTCCCAAACACAAAGCCTGAATTCTTATTTAATTGCACAATGTAAACACAGTCTGTAATTGGTTGTAACTGTGGCAAAACATCATCATAGCTATTTCCTGCTTCAGCTGAGCGCACACATAAAGAGCAGTTATCCGGGACGGCCAGAATGTTGGTGCTCGGAAATGGGATTATGTTTTGTTGGGGAAGGCCTATCCATGCGATGGGGCAGGGACTTTCACAACAGTTCTGGGATCTGAAATAACAACCCTGATGCCAACTTTAATAATTGCGGTAGCAGCAAGGAATGGGACATGGCCGGCCCACCGTGACGAGTTGCTCGTTAGCCGCCATAGAAGACGTGCGCTGTGGATGGCTTCACCGGGCCAGAGCACACGGATACTGATGTACGCTAAACAACCGCTGGCAAAGCACGCCTATTACACAAGCCAGCAAATGGGGATATGGGCCATTCTCACCGAAGCCAACGCAACCGCTAGGATCAGTCCATGTCCAGAGGAATGCTAATGGTGACTTTCATTACGATTGATTGTTCAATGGAATAGTTCACCCAAAAATGAAAAAACTGATCATTTACAGACCCTCACCGTTGATTTTGGAGGATATATTCCTGTATACTCAACATGTATCGGTTGAGTCAATAATGAGGTTTAGTTAAGAAACGTACTGTAACGCAGTATAGCAAGAACGCACCTTAAGCATGTTCAACAGCTGTACAGTGGCCGTACAGTATTTACTCCACAAAACACAGCATCATTCTTTACATAACTGAATGGTAGCCATGATGTTTTCTGGAACACAAATGCTTTGTTTTAGAGACAGTGTTGTAGTCGTCAAGCCGCTAGCGGTTTGATGAGTGCAGACAGGACTGTAATTACACACTCACACACAGACAGAGCGCAGGACTAAGTGAACGTTAAATAATCATGATAGTCATCAACAAACCAAATGTGATTGGGCAGGATTATAAAAACATCACTGAGCCATGATGGCACTGAGCCATTAGTCTGCCATGAACAGAACTCAGGTGTGTGTGTGAAAGTGAGAACGAGAGCTCAATAACTCTTTGATTTAATCATTCAGGGCCTTTAAGATAATTAAGATACACAAAGGACAGTTTGTTAAAAACCGGAGTCAAAATGGATATTTATATACCTTTAATACTTCTAGACGTTTTAGGCATTCAACTTTGAAAAAAATTGCGCTAAAAGTGCTTTTTTGGTATATGATGCAACAAGAGGTGTAGAAGTCAATTGATTTTGTAGCTTTGCTTTAAAATCATTGGCGAAAATGTCATTTATTGAAACTCTTCCCCTATATCCAATCCCATTTGCTCATTCGTCAACGTCATGGTTTGACATTAATGAAACCAAACATGGGTTTGTTGGTTCTCAAATGTGTTGTAACCGTACATGACGTGCCAATTTGAATATCCAAAAGCACAATTGAGAGCTACGGTGAATAAAGAGCCACATTTCGGTCTGTTTCTGAACACTGAAGTACATTCCTTTACACAAACACAGAAACGTTCAGTTTTACCAGATCTAAAGCACCAGAATATGAACAGGTTTGAATATTGTTTTGCGTCTTCTAGAAATAAGTATCTGATCTGATCTGACACAAAAGCCCTTTGGAATAATTATCTTGCGTCTACACCCTCTGCTGTGCTGCTTACGGTGGCGTGACTATCACTCTATTGCAGTTTAGACACTTTTGATGATATTGTACATATCCTTCTAGTACATGATTTGCACCTACGCTGTTCTTTTTGTTTTGTTTCAGTTGAGTGATTGTCTTTATTGGATCTTATTGAGCTGTTTCACACAGAACTTTGACACTGAAGATGTCACAATGCGCTTGGATAGAACACGGTGCCATGATCAACCAATTAGCCGATTAGCTTCCACCATAACTCTTTGATTGACATGGCCTTAACTCGAAAAGTCGTGGCTCAAAGTTTTGCATTGGTAGTCGTGATATTGTGGTGTTCATGTGCACTCATCTACTAAATACAATCTTAATACTTTGTATTAACAGTGTAGTAAGTGGCTAGCATATTAGATAAGACATCATGTTTCTTTATATTTATATAAATATCAACTTTGCCCTTCATTTGTAGTCTCTGATTTGCATTTTATTGTAATTGTAAAGAATAGCGGCGCAGTAATTACTTTTAGCGGTCTCATTTCGTTAGCAGTAGGAGCCGCGGCTCACTTCACACAAACACATTTGAAAACGCTTCACATGACGTCTTGAAAGAATTTCTTTGCAAACTTTAATGAAATTGTTGCAACGCGTATTTATCAGTTCTAAGTCAAGTTCAAAGGAGTCTTTCTCTTGCGTCCTTTCTTTGAAACTATATGCGATTATTCATTGTCTGAAAAAGAGAAATGCAGCTAATACACAGAGAAATGCTGACAGACGGAAGATAAGCAACAGGCGGCGTTGTTCTCTTTCAGAGTGACTTTGGCTGCTGTATGCCGTGAAAAATGTGATGTTTTGAGCACAAGTTGTTCTCCTTTACCATTTTACCAGGAGGATGCATAGCATAGCATGCACACAGCAGGTCTTGATGAAGAATTGCGATGGGGTACTGGAGCTATCAGAAACCGTTTCCTTACAAATAAAATACTGTGGTGGTTTCCATGGTACAGTAAGGTTTTAGATGTTAATGCTGTGGTACTAAATTACTTTGATATTCATATACTATGGTATTTATAACATGGTTTTAAGGTATTTCAAAGAATACAACTACCCTGATAGCACATATACATCACCCAGACATCTTTTTGATGTTTGTGTTTACATCTGGAAGACATTTTTCTTTACATTGTTTCCTCATCTGCAATTTGTCTATAAGACGTTTTCTCTTGGATGTCAGTAAGATGTTCAGCAGATGTCTTTGAGATGTTTATGATTAAGAATGTTTGTAAATCTGATCTTTTTAAGATGTTCAGCAGATGTCTTTGAGATGTTTATGATTAAGAATGTTTGTAAATCTGATCTTTGTAAGATGTTCAGCAGATGTCTTTGAGACGTATATGATTTAGAATGTTTGTAAATCTGATCTTTGTAAGATGTTCAGCAGATGTCTTTGAGACGTTTATGATTAAGAATGTTTGTAAATCTGATCTTTGTAAGATGTTCAGCAGATGTCTTTGAGACGTTTATGATTTAGGATGTTTGTAAATCAGATCTTTATAAGATGTTCAGCAGATGTCTTTGAGACGTATATGATTTAGAATGTTTGTAAATCTGATCTTTGTAAGATGTTCAGCAGATGTCTTTGAGACGTTTATGATTAAGAATGTTTGTAAATCTGATCTTTGTAAGATGTTCAGCAGATGTCTTTGAGACGTTTATGATTTAGAATGTTTGTAAATCTGATCTTTGTAAGATGTTCAGCAGATGTCTTTGAGACGTTTATGATTAAGAATGTTTGTAAATCTGATCTTTGTAAGATGTTCAGCAGATGTCTTTGAGACGTTTATGATTTAGAATGTTTGTAAATCTGATCTTTGTAAGATGTTCAGCAGATGTCTTTGAGACGTTTATGATTAAGAATGTTTGTAAATCTGATCTTTGTAAGATGTTCAGCAGATGTCTTTGAGACGTTTATGATTTAGAATGTTTGTAAATCTGATCTTTGTAAGATGTTCAGCAGATGTCTTTGAGACGTTTATGATTTAGAATGTTTGTAAATCTGATCTTTGTAAGATGTTCAGCAGATGTCTTTGAGACGTTTATGATTAAGAATGTTTGTAAATCAGATCATTTTAAGATGTTCAGCAGATGTCTTTTAGACATTTATGATTTAGAATGTTTGTAAATCTGATCTTTGTAAGATGTTCAGCAGATGTCTTTGAGATGTTTATGATTTAGAATGTTTGTAAATCAGATCTTTGTAAGATGTTCAGCAGATGTCTTTGAGACGTTTATGATTAAGAATGTTTGTAAATCTGATCTTTGTAAGATGTTCAGCAGATGTCTTTGTATTGCATCCTGAGAAAGGCAATAAATCTGTGGATGAAGACAAGCCTAACACTGACTGTTGCTCTTTTTACATTGTGTGCATGTCAGCGAGCTCGACTCTTTCCCAAATCAATACTGTGGCTTTCCTAATTGCCATCGTTTTCTTATCTGAAACCAAATATCCTCAACAGAGGAAACAAAGTCATTTGCACATAAATTCCTCCCCCTGCGATATACAGCTCCTCCTGCTGTCAGCTGCCTATGGATACAAGATATTCTCATTTCGACAGTAACGAGCAACGTGCGAACAACAGTCGACAGCTGCATGTGCCATATGACCTGTTAAATGTTTGATGTCTTTACACAGGACATAATTTCAAGGGATTTACAATGCTGCGATGAGCCACCAAATGGGTACATCATGTTTCATCTATCAGAGAAAAACTGCACTATAGCATACTTTTTCCATGTAAAATGAACATTTATTGTGCTAAAAGTAAAAGCATCCATAGAACTACCACAAAAAAATTTAATTCGGGGACAGTTCTGCCATTCTTCTCTGCAGATCCTCTCAAGCTCTGTCAGGTTGGATGGGGACCATCGGTGGACAGCCATTTTCAGGTCTCTCCAGAGATATTCGATTAGGTTCAAGTCCAGGCTCTGATTGGGCTACTCAAGGACCCCCACAGCATGATGCTGCCACCACCATGATTCACCGTTGGGATGGTATTGCGTTGGTGATGAGCGGTGCCTGGTTTCCTCCAGACATGACGCTTGGAACTGAGGCCAAACAATTCAATCTTTGTTTCATCAGACAAGAGAATCTTGTTTCTCACAGTCTTAGAGTCCTTTAGGTGCTTTTTTGCTAATGCAAAATGGGCTTTCATGTGTCTTGCACTGAGGAGAGGCGTCCGTCTGGCCACTCTGTCATAAAGCCCAGATCAGTGGAGTGTTGCAGCGATGGCTGTCTTTCTGCAAATTTCTGTCATCTCCACACACATGATCTCTGGAGCTCAACCAGATTGACCGTCGGGTTCTTGTTCACCTCTCTTCCCAAGCCCCTTCTCCACCGATCGCTCAGTTTGGCCGGGGCGGTCAGCTCTAGGAAGAGTCCTGGTTGTTCCAAACTTTGTCCATTTAAGAATTATGGAGGCCGTTGTGCTCTTGGGAACCTTCAATGCCTTCCCCAGATCTGTGCCTCAACACAATCCTGTCTCTGAGCTCCGCAGGCCGTTCCTTTGTCTTCACAGCTTGGTTTTTGCTCTGATATGCATTTTCAGCTATAATAACCTTATACAGACAGAGCCTTTCCAAATCACGCCCAATCAGTTGAATTTGCCAAACGTGGACTCCGAAACATCTCAAAGATGATCCAGAGAAATGGGATGCACCTGAGCTAAATTTCAAGTGTCATAGCAAAGGGTCTGAATACTTATGTCAATGTGATATTTCAGTTTTGTATTTTAAATAAATGTGCAGTTATATTTGCATAAGGCTGCAACATATTAAAATGTGAAAAATATAGGGGTCTGAATACTTTCTGAATGCACAGTACATTAATTATTACGTAAAAAAAATATATAAGTATATCTGAGAAGCGGTCGAAATCGTAATTTTTGGGGGATTTTTTTTAGAGGCTAATTAATATGGGCAATTATTATTCCCACGTACAAATTCACGCTATGTAAAAAGTAGGCCCATGTTTCAGATTTGCATCACATCTCTTGTACAGCTTCTAAAACATAAATATCTAAAAAACAAATATTAAAATATACAACAATTCAAATGTATAGCCATAAGACTTAAACATTAAATGAACTGGCATTACACTGAGTGATATAAGCGTTAAATTGATTTCTATCAGGAAGACTCGCAGACTTGAGTGAAATATAAGATGACATTTATTTGTTGAATATAAAACAGAAAGGTAATGTCTCTCTTTGGTGTAGGCCTCGTCTGGCGGTCCGAAGGAGTTGCACTCAGAACCGTCATATCCTGCCGGAGATAGGAGGCAGGGGCGAGGAGTCTATCCCTGTGCAGGACGGGACTCAACAGGTGGTGCTGGGGTGGAGGAGGTTGCTGTGTTAGCACACTGAAACAGCAATGTGACATTTAAAGACTTATAAAGCAACGGCTTACATGTGATTGGCTGGGAGTTACCCCGCTAATGGTGCGATGATGTACAGCTGCTAGTCTTCCCGCTAGAACTACGCTGCGCTTTCATATATCGGAAGAAATGTCTCAACCATTTCAGAAATAGTTTTAGTCGTTCGTTAGCATTGTGTAGCTGTGTAGAATACGTAGCACCGAGGTTGCAAAACAGATCATCATTATATTATTTTTATCCGTCATTAGTTAATTTAATACCTTAAATTTAGTTTTAAATCACTTTGTTACTGGACAAAAATTTAAATAATCGCACTATAATGTTTTGCTTTATATCGCCCAATCCCACTAGCCTGTGTCAAGTTATTTTGTGTCTTTCAAATTCATCATGAGCCTTTAAACCAGATGAAGCCGATAAACTCAATAGCTCAATGATTTGTGCGAGGATACCAGAAAGAGGTGTCACGTAACAATCTGTAGACTGCTTACATGGACCAAACTCCTCCCACTTGAATTGCAATGGTAACTCATATGCAAAAGCATCCACTTAAAAGTAGCCACACTTCAAAAGGATTATTTGGATATCTATGCAGCTTTATTAATAAAGTTTTTAAGGAAAACATGTATGCAAGTACCCCCACAAAATTACAAGCTTCTCATTTCTACTTTTAAACCTTCTAGAACGCTGGTCCTGAAGCCATAATGTGATCTTTGTTTTGCTTTATTTCGTTTTTTAAACAGTAATCCTTCAACTGGCAAATCCAACATGGTCCTGTTTCCCGTTACAGAAATAATTGCATATCTAGTTTGACTGTATAGTAGGTACTGTAGCTAATATTTGATCTCTTTTATGATTACACCAGGATTTGTTTTTTGTCCATGTTAAAGATGCAGCCCTTCAGCTCCCTGTTGGGTTTGCTAATGGCAAGATGCCGCTGGCACTTCCAGGCAGCAGAGATCTATTCTGTTTGACCAGGTGAATATAGAAACACAAAACAAGGTTTTCTCTACATTTCTCTAGATCTCAGAGGATTCGAGTGGAAAATATTGAGAAAGAGAGAGAAAGACAGACAGAATAATTATTAAGTTTAAGATGAAGTGTGTCTTTTTGGCACCATTAAGTAGCACCAAACGAAAATTACAAATATAGATAGTATTTTCATATATATTTTTTTTAATTTTATATCTTGCTTTATGAGTTCGGTCTGTGAAATAATCTGGATTTATTACTTTTGTATCGACAAAAAAAAATCGAATTATTGGCTAAAACCACTCAGTCAGATTATATTCACTTTAAAAGTTCGATTTTAGTCAAAAACAAATAGCTTGTCTTTTTAAAATATCATATAAACACTTTAGTCTGACCAAATCGTACCAGTCTGACTTACAGACCTACATAATCCGACGTTAGAATGGCCTCGTCTAGCATTTACCCGAAATCTGATTGGATGAGCCACATTCAGAATTATTGTAAAATGCGCACAACTGTAACCGAACATCAAATGCTTGACAATAGCCTCCGCTTAAATGCTTTTTTAAAATAAAAACTGATTCTACTCTCAAATCTGACTGAAAGAGACACATTCAGACTAATCTCACAGTGAAATCAAAAACATTATGTTGACTTTTCTTTAGCTAATCCCGCTCAATGCTTACCGAAATGCAAAACACTGCCCCCAGTGGCAGCCAAAAGCCAGTTGTGAAATCATCTTCAAATGTGCACACCTGTGATCAAACATCAAATAATTCAAAATAGTATTCAAATATACACAAATGTAAGAATGTAAAGCTATAATAACCTTGCTCTAAGCGGTAGAGGAAGCCACTCTGTAGCAGCGGTAGAGACTAGCCTGTGCACTCATGACTTCAGCCATTATTAGAGGAAAGACGCTAATGGATTTTGCCTCATTAGTCGGACGCTAGTTAGCTTTCCTAATGAGCATTTTCTTTTGGTTTCCACTGAGGTGCTTTCCTGGCTGTGGCCACAGACGTCCACTGAAACAACAAGACCTATGTTGGGGTTACGTGCTGGAACATGAGGACAGATAGATAATAGTGTACATGGATACGAGAAGGATGTTTTAAAGAGAGAGAGGACTCTTCTTCACTGATAAAAATGGGGGGAAATTATGTTCATAACTGGTAATCTGGTCATCAGAAGGTTGCTGGTTCGATCCCCACAGTCACCATCATTGTGTCCTTGAACAAGACACTTAACTCCAGGTTGCTCCGGGGGGATTGTCCCTGTAATAAGGGCACTGTAAGTCCCTTTGGATAAAAGCGTCTGCCGAATGCATAAATGTACATTTAAAATATAACCGAACAAAAAAATTGCAGACATACCGGGAGTTACAGAAACATAGAAACCAATGGGTTGCATTAGGGCAGGGGTCGGGAACCTATGGCTCGCGAGCCACATGTGGCTCTTTGTTAAAAATCAGGTGGCTCGCCGGGTGTCTCACCATTCACCAACACATGATCATTTAAAACTTTCCAAAAAGACTTTTCCAACAGAAAGTGTGGGTGCGATTGCAAAGCTTGAAGTCAATGACACACACACACACACACACACACACACACACACACACACATATATATATATATATATATATATATATATATATATATATATATATATATATATATATATATATATATATATATATGTACAGGTATCTTTGTATTAAAGAAGCAAAGACGAATATGATTTAAATCATAAAGTAATACAAGACACCTTCACCTTGAACCTAAAAAATGTAATTATATTTTTTTCTTTAGGCAGCATAAATATGACCAAAACGGGATTTTTGTTTTTGAGTAGTCTATGGGCAATATAAACATTTTATTTTATTGAAAAATTTTGTTTTTGAAAATAGTAAATTATTCGTTTGTGGTATGGCTCTTTCGAAAAAATTCATCAACCAAAAAATGTAAAAATTGTCTCCTTAGTGAAAAAAGGTTCCCGACCCCTGCATTAGGGTAATGCACAAATATAAACACTGAGACTATGGTAAACGGTCTTCACTTATATAGCGCCTTTTCTAACCTTAGAGGTAACCAAAGCGCTTTACACTGTGTCCAATTCACACTCACACACCAATGGCGGCAGAGCAAGGTGCTAGCCTGCCATTGGGAACAACTTGGGGTTCAGTGTCCTGCCCAAGGACACTCCCAGCCCCGTCGTGTGGGCTGGTAATCCAACCCTGCGATTAGCGGTCGACCCGCTCTACCAACTGAGCCAAGTATTCCACCATGTGACACCATCATATCTTCTTCTCTCTTCCAACACGTGGACAACTGTTGTAGAACAAAATGTTGAAGTCTTCAAATACCGAAAGACTTAAAGTCTATAAAGACTTTTTTTAGCCATAATAAAAACGTCCAATTAAGGAAACTTACCATGGCTCAAAAATGCACATTATCTCCTGGGTTTTAAGATTGCATGAGCAGCTATTTCCTTTTCCTTATTCAATGCTTCCTCAGCTGTATGTTTTTCCCCCTTGGCTGTTTGATTATCTGTCACTCAGGTTTATAGTCTGGGCTTTTCTGTCTCTCTATCTCACCCTGTTGTTCTCATCTTCAAACACTCAGAGATGAAGGCTGCCCTCTCACTTCCTCTCTAATTTCCATTTTGATTCCTCTTTTCTCCTTTCGAGTCAGTCATCAGATGCCCTGCTCGCCCTCATCGAACTCCTCATGGAGGTGCACTCCAAATGTTTGGATGCGTGCATGCTTGCTTGTTTGTTTGCCGACAGATGTCTGTGCATCGACTTCCGAACTTTAGAGTTTTGTCATGCCTTGATGTCTCGCTGCTGGACACCCTACAACAAAAAGGGCAAAACGACACTTGAGTCAGAAGTCAAGATAATGTTGACGTGTCATGTGAATCACAACAGGCAAACAATGCTCGCCTAACCCCGACCCCAACTTTTACCCGAAGTCAAACAGATACATGAATCTCACAAGAACATGTCTTGGTCACTTTCCACTCTGAAGTCAAACAATAACAATGACATAGGGGTCCTGGGTAGCTCAGCGAGTATTGACGCTGACTACCACCCCTGGAGTTTGCGAGTTCAAAACCAGGTGTGCTGAGCGACTCCAGCCAGGTCTCATAAGCAAACAAACTGGCCCGGTTGCTAAGGAGGGTAGAGTCACATGGGGTAACCTCCTTGTACACCTCCTACAATGTGGTTCGCTCTCGGTGGGGCACGTGGTGAGTTGTCCATGATTGCCGCAGTGGATGGCGTGAAACCTCCACAAACGCTACGTCTCAGCGGTAACACGCTCAATAAGCCACGTGATGAGATGCACGGGTTGGCGGTCTCAGATGCAGAGGCAACTGAGATTAGTCCTCCACCACCCGGGTTGAGTTCAGCAGATGTCTTTGAGACGTTTATGATTTAGAATGTTTGTAAATCTGATCTTTGTAAGATGTTCATCAGATGTCTTTGAGACGTTTATGATTAAGAATGTTTGTAAATCTGATCTTTTTAAGATGTTCAGCAGATGTCTTTGAGACGTTTGTGATTAAGAATGTTTGTAAATCTGATCTTTGTAAGATGTTCATCAGATGTCTTTGAGACGTTTGTGATTAAGAATGTTTGTAAATCTGATCTTTGTAAGATGTTCAGCAGATGTCTTTGAGACGTTTATGATTTAGAATGTTTGTAAATCAGATCTTTATAAGATGTTCAGCAGATGTCTTTGAGACGTTTGTGATTAAGAATGTTTGTAAATCTGATCTTTGTAAGATGTTCAGCAGATGTCTTTGAGACGTTTATGATTAAGTATGTTTGTAAATCTGATCTTTGTAAGATGTTCAGCAGATGTCTTTGAGACAGTTATGATTTAGAATGTTTGTAAATCTGATCTTTGTAAGATGTTCAGCAGATGTCTTTGAGACGTTTATGATTTAGTATGTTTGTAAATCTGATCTTTATAAGATGTTCAGCAGATGTCTTTGAGACGTTTGTGATTTAGGATGTTTGTAAATCAGATCTTTATAAGATGTTCAGCAGATGTCTTTGAGACGTTTATGATTTAGAATGTTTGTAAATCTGATCTTTTTAAGATGTTCAGCAGATGTCTTTGAGACGTTTATGATTAAGAATGTTTGTAAATCTGATCTTTGTAAGATGTTCAGCAGATGTCTTTGAGACGTTTATGATTTAGAATGTTTGTAAATCTGATCTTTGTAAGATGTTCAGCAGATGTCTTTGAGACGTTTATGATTTAGAATGTTTGTAAATCAGATCTTTATAAGATGTTCAGCAGATGTTGATTAGAATGTTATGCTATCCAGATGCAAAGGTCTAAAATGTGAAGTTCTCAAGAGACATACGTGTGCTATCTGGGTTAATATATAATTAGTTTTTTTGTTTTTTTCACCTTACATTATGAATTAATTTAATTTTAATTTTGGGATGAAATATGGCACGTGTTCTTGACAGATTTAGTCCGATTCACCCAAACTGCTTGAACTAAACTCTTATTTAGATGTGATGCTTGCCAGAGGCGGGAACTGTAAATGGAAATAAATCCATGGCTTCCAACCGGCCTCAAAGTGCAGAGCAAATTTTAAGCGGAATTCCCATGGCTGCTTTTGAACGGAAACACTCTCTGCTGAAGTTGTTTGGTTGGTGTTGAGTTGCTGGGTTGACAAATGTCTCAATAGCTACAAATATATTACATTTATTGGAACTCTGATTTATTTCCTATCTCCATTACACTCTTATTTAAAAAATAAATAAATAAGTCCCAGACTGAAAAGACAAAAGGCCCGGGAAAAGCGACCGCACACAGATGAGCAAGGCTATATGGAATGACACGTCCACTTCATCTTTGTGGCATTAAAGCTCTGGGAGCGAGCACACAAGGAGAGAAACGTTACTCTCTCTCGCTCTACCACTCTTTCCCACCAGACATATTTTAGCTCGGGAAACATAATGCCATAATGGCACGAGTCAGCGGGAGTTAGGCTAAAATGAACATAGAATCATTTCTGAAAGGCGGCAAATCAGAAAAAATGGAGGAGCTGGTGCCCGAGCGGGAAAATATATTCTCAGGAACTGCGTTCATGACGAGTGTTGACTCTTACTTAAGGGAATAGCTCACCAAAAAATACAAATGTGCTCATCATTTACTCGCCCTCGTGTAGTTTTAAACCTGTATGCTCTGATTTGTTTTTTCTGTGCAACACAAAAGGAGAATTGTGGAAGTCTTTATGCAGGTTTTTAGCATACAACAACAGTTTAATGACTACATCAAGACCCCAAAAGGACAAAGAACCTATACAAGTGCTTAAAAATGAAAACGCTACATTTACAGTTTTACTTTTTGATCCATATTTTTGTTTAATCGGACATACAAGTCTAAAGAAAATTCCAGAGGTTTGGACACCAAACAAAAAATAAATAAATAAATGAAAAATGACCTCGCGTGTGATGGCAAAGAAAATGCAGAACGAGAAAGCAACTCTGGCTCCTCGGTGGGTGCACGTGATTAATTTAGCATTTTGGTTACGAAACGATCATTAAATGTACATTTATTACTAGGCAGTCGTGAACAGATTGCGCAGCTGTAAACCCCAGACAAAAGTCATTTGTGAAGAGGAAGAGATTATATGTGAAAAAGAGTGACAGAATCATGCCAACGGCTGGTATATATAGATCTTCACCACACAACATGTATTATATATTTACAAGCAAATGGGCTTTTGCTGTCTGCGTTCCTGTTGAGTTTGCGTACAGAAGACATCTGCGCATTACGTGTCTTGATAAAGCCATTATGAAACAATGCTGTTGATGTCTTCCCCTCGTGTTATGATCTTGAACATAATACACACACAGAGGGAAAGGAGTGGAACATGTTCTGTTACAGCTGAATAAAGACTCGTCCAAATACGTCCCAGTAAGAATAAACCTCACGTTTTAGAAACCACACAATGTAAATAATCCGTTCACACTGCAAGAGAAAATGCTGTGCGACGCGGCACAATCACAGCCAATCAGATCATATTTAATGTTTAATATACAGTTTTGTGAAGCAGCATTTTGGGACAATGAGATTTCACTGTAGGCGGGCCGACACTGTGCAGCGGCATGGAAACAGGATATTCAGTTAAAGGCCTCGTTGCTTGTTGTGGCTGGTTCAGACAAAAACAAAAATCAGACATGTATGAAAGAGATTGCTTGTACCGCTTGTCGATTTATCGCATCAAGACTGGTTAAGACAAAGTTAAAAAACAATATTAAAAATAAATAATAACAACAAAGTTGTGTACATGCTTATTTTATTACCAAAACTGATCAGTACCAATCTGGAATTTTGAGTAAAGTTACATTTTAGTTTTAGAAAACCATGATTATGATGTATTTTTGTTACAAAAACAGAACCAGTGGCGGATTTAGGGATGGGCGACAGGGCTTGACTGGTAATCTGGCATACCGGGCATTTTCCCGGTGGGCCGACGGACTTTGGGGCCGATCAGGGGCGGACTGGCCATCGGGAGAACAGAGTAGGCTGGTGGGTCGGCCGCGAAATGTTCCGAATGGGCCGCGATAAGCTGAAATGAGCCACCACGTTATGCAGAATGTACCACAAAATGGCGTCGCGATATGCATAATAAAGGACCACGAACCCCCACCCCCGCTCAACAACCTTCGTACCAGTTTTGGGCCAGTTGCCATGTAAAAACCCGGGCCGATTTCTCTTCCCAGTCCAGCCTTGATGGGCGAAATGGGCAGTCTCGCCACGAGGCGGCGGCGGCGGCACCCCCCCACCCCCGGTCAACAAACTTGGGGGTGTTTTCATTCAGAATCTCCCGCCCTGGTCAACAACTATGGGGGTCTCATTTACAATCACATAACCCCCCCCCCCCCCCCAATCAACAACTTTGTGGGCGCGTTGAAGCGGGTTTCGCCCAGGGCGCAAAACAATCCAAAACCGCTACTGACCAGAACCAAACTGCAACATTTCGGAAAAATTGTGTTTAGGCTCTAAAAGCCTAACCTCATTGCCAGAAGCTCATATTTCAATCAACCTCATGTTTGCGGTCCTGACGAGTGTTTAAATAAGGACAGCGACTGTGTGGCGTTCATTCTTCAACAGCACTGTGAAGGATCATTAGCATTAACGGAGTTTATTTGAATTAAATATAGAAGAAAATGTGGAGTCCTTCTTGCAAACAGCTTCACACCTTCACACGTAGATTTGAGCCCATCAGCAGGTTTGTTCATTAAGAATCTTGATTTCCTTTTCTCTTTAAGCCTGTGCTTATTAATGAGCGCAGGTGTTGATAGCCAATCAATGACACCTCTTCGGTCAGGATGCATCAACATAATACTTCACACCGAGTCTCTTTATGGGTGTGTGACGAGGCGAGAGCAACATGTGTTCACTGTATAATTTATAACAATATTGTTGTAAGTTGTGAGTTTCAGGATGACAGACTAATGTGACAGATTTCGTCCAAGCACTTGTCTAGTTTGTGGCATTTACTAAAGCAAGCTTTACTGTTGATAAATCAAATGTAAGGTTAGGGTTAGGGATTCGATGAAACCAAATTATATGGAAATAAAAAAAACTATTCACTGACTTCTAAAGTCACTTTTTGTATTGTCTAATCAATGCTTTCATCTGCCACAATAACTGAATAAGCCAATTCATCTAAATTTGTCTTAAAGGGCGCCCCCCCGCTCAACTTTTGGGCCAGTTGCTATGTAATATTCCGGGCAGATTCCTCTTCCCAGTCCAGCCCTTCCTGAACTCCGGTATTTACGATGTCAGTCATATTGGTTCTGATTTGTTGTTGCTGTAGTAACCGAAGCATGAGCTGTTGAGGCACAGCCCTCCTCCAGAAAGTTGGCGGGGAGCAGCAGCTCATTTGCATTTAAAAAGACACACACACAAAATCACCGTGATTTTGATTCCACCCAAAAAGAGGCATTTACAACATGGGATAATAAATGATCCGTGGGGTATTTTGTGCTGAAAATTCACAGACACATTCTGGGGACACCTGAGACTTATATTACATCTTGTAAAAAGGGGCATAATAGGTCTCCTTTAAATGATCTTAATTCGAGGAATTGGCTCGGTCTAAGGGGGGCCTAGGGTGGTCATTCCCCCCCTAGATTTTCCTCGGGACCTCCCAGAATCTTATGATACACCCACCCTGGCTGACAGTGAAACGATCAAGGGAATTAAATTGAAGATGTGATTTGGGATGATCTCTCCTGCACGACATGATTTGAAATCGTCAGTGACCCTCAGATCGGGTCTGTGGCAAACAGCAGGGAGTGTGTGTGTGTGTGTGTGTGTGTGTGTTTACTTTCTAGGTGCTCTATCTAGCCTACCTCTCGTTGAGGTATTGGTAGCTGGATTCATGCTGGAAGCAGTTCGGAAAGAAACCTGCTGGGAGGAAAACATGAGGAGAAAAGAGACGGACCCTTGCTGTTTGAAACAATGGGGAAAGGAGGTGAGCCAAGAGGCATGCTGGGTAAACCTGTTAATATTGCTTTCTGAAACTCTACAGGCACAGAAATGGAACTCGGAAGCCAAAAAATTGTCTTGCGTGTTGGAGTCTCTCTTCATTTTCATTACCAAGAACAATATTTCAGCTGCGGTCACACAGGCCCTGTGAGGTGGAAAATTATGCGATTTAGGGTTTTATCACCTGAAGCATGAGTGTTTAATTTTCTGAAAGAGTGAAAGGTAAAGACATAGAGAATTAAAAAGGTGAAAAAAGGGAGAGTTTTTTTCCCCCTGGGTTTTCTCGATTTATTTTAGTTTTAGGCCAGCTTTTCAGTATATTTAAAAAAGCCATTAATTAACTAAATAACTCTCAGTTGCTGCCCTTTCCAAATCACAGAGAATCTGGGTTTCGATGTGGTGCAAAAACACTTGAATGAAAGCTCACTGTTCAATGCACAATCAGGCATATTTGTTCCATGTATAAACCACTCATAATAGTTACAATTATTTTTATTAGTCCTGTTATTCAATAAACATCAGTCTCTGAGTATTGTTTTCATAAGATTAAATATGGCCTCTACCGTTACTGATGTGCCCTTCAAACAGGGGCGTCGAATTCTGTGTCATCTGTGGCTTAGCCTAGAGGCAAAATTTTAATATAAAAATAAGAAGAATCTTATTTATAAGAAGAATCTCTGGGTAGCTCAGCGAGTACCATCCCTGAAGACGTGAGTTCGAATCTGGGGTGTGCTGAGTGACTCCATCCAGGTCGCCTAAGCAACCAAATTGGCCCGGTTGCTAGGGAGGGTAGAGTCACATGGGGTAACCTCCTCATGGTGGTGATTAGTGGTTCTCTCAATGGGACGTGTGGTGAGTTGTGTGTGGATCGTGGAGAGTAGCATGAGTCTCCACATGCTGTGAGTCTCCTAAGCAACCAAATTGGCCCGGTTGCTAGGGAGGGTAGAGTCACATGGGGTAACCTCCTCATGGTGGTGATTAGTGGTTCTCTCAATGGGACGTGTGGTGAGTTGTGTGTGGATCGTGGAGAGTAGCATGAGTCTCCACATGCTGTGAGTCTCCGCGGTGTTATGCACAACGAGTCACGTGATCAGATGCGCGGATTGACGGTCTCAGAAGTGGAGGCAACTGAGACATGTCCTCCGCCACTGGGATTGAGGTGAGTAACCGCGCCACGACGAGGACCTACTAAGTAGTGGGAATTGGGCATTCCAAAATTGGGAGAAAATCTAAAAAAAATAATAAGATCAATCCTTCCTTCCATGACTTAAAAAATGACCACACTACCTGTCAAATAATAATTATATTAAGCACAACAAAACAAAGTCATTTAACAATTTAAATTGGCAATTGACATTTATCATAATATTTTGAGAGTAAAGTAAAAGGAAAGTCTTTATATTCCTGTATGTCTCGAAAGACAATTATTTTTTGGCACCTAACGAGGTCAACTGTAGGTTTTGCAGTGCCTAGGATGACTTAGTAGGCCAAACCCTGAGTGACAATCCTTGCCAAAGTAATTGCAAGTGAATGCGGTAGCAGCTCCATAGGTATTCGCTGCTTTTTCTTTATGTTGCTCTCTCTTGGACTGCCAAGAGGTGTACTGAGTGTCTTTTCTCCTCACCTCTCCTGAGACCTATTCTCACAGCCTGCTGCCAGCTGAGTCTGTCGCCGGCAGTTTGCTACCAGTCACCCGGGTTGATATTGCAGCTCTTCATGTCCCGTTTGCAGACATCTTTGAAGCGCAGGACTGGTCGACCAGTGGCTAGTGTGTCTGACGCCAACTCGCTGTACAAGAAATCCTTGGGTATTCTGCCATCCTGCATGCAATGCATGTGTCCAAGCCATCTCAGGCACCTTTGACTGAGTAGAGAGTACATGCTAGGATTGTTGGCCATGTTGAGGACTGAGGTGTTGGGAATGCGATCTTCCCATCTGATGCCGAGGATGCGCCTGAGACAGCGGAGGTGGAATGAGTTTAGTTGATATTCTTGATGGGCGTATGTTGCCCAAGACTCAGACCCATAGAGGAGGGTGCTAAGGACACAGGCAAGGTACACCTGAACTTTTGTGTTGAGCGGTAGGGATTTGTTCTCCCATACTCTTTTGGTCAGCCTGAACATAGCTGTAGAGGCCTTCCCAATGCGCTTGTCAATCTCTGTGACAAGGGACAAATTGCAGGTGATGGTGGAACCCAAGTAGGTGAAGTCCTGAATGGCTTCCAGGGTGTAGCTGCCAATGTTTATAGAATAGACGAATAGAAGTTCTCTTTGCGGACTTTGGTTTTGGATCTGAGATGGCCAAGATTGAAGAGTTTGCCATCAGATCTTGTATGGAGAAAGACTCCCTCTTCTGCTGTCCCAAAGGCATGTGTGAGCACAAGTGAGAAAAAAATGCCAAACAGTGTTGGGGCAAGCACGCACCCCTGCTTTACACCACTAAGTATAGGAAATGCCTCTGAGGTGGTGCCACTGTGCTGTCCTTTCATGTTGTCATGGAAAGAAGAGATGACTGCCAGCAGCTTCGGTGGGCAGCCAATCAATTTGAGCAGTTTAAAAAGACCTCCCCTACTGATGAGGTCAAAGGCCTTTGTAAGATCAATGAATGCCAAGTACAGGGCATTCCCTGTCCTCGACATTTCTCCTGTAGCTGATGCAAGGAGAAGAGCATGTCAATTGTGGACCTTCCTGCTCTGAAGCCACACTAAGCCTCAGGATACGTCCTATCAGCTAGTGACTGTAAACTGGTGAGGGCCACACGGGCAAAGGTTTCCCCACGATGCTCAGCGGGGAGATGCCGCGATAGTTATTGCCGTTCCCACGATCACCCTTATTTTTATGTAGGGTGATGATGTTGGAGTCTCTCATGTCCTGAGGCACTGCTCCTTTTCCCAGCACTGGCACAGAAGTTCATGGAGTTTTCTGAGGATGGCGGGTTTCGCACATTTCAGTACCTCAGGTGTGATGCCGTCCTGTCCCAGGGACTTGCCACTGGCTAGTGAACTGATGCCGTTGTCAAGTTCCTTCAAGGTTGGAACATTGTCCAGTTCATATATCGTTGGCATAGGCTTTACTGCAGAAAGGGCAGCTTCTGACGCACCGTTGTCTTGTGAGTAGAGCTCTGTGTAGTTTTCTACCCACCTGGCCATTTGCTCTTGCTCCAGTGATGATGCCCCAGTGCTGGATTTCAGGAGGGCAGTCTTCCTGATGTTTGGACCAAAGGCTGTCCTAATGCCTTCAAACATGGCACGGATATTACCAGTGTTAGAGGCAAGCTGTATCCTACTGCTGAGGTTTAGCCAGTAATTGTTGGCACAACGTCTGGTGGTCGTTTGAGCTGCAATGCGGGCATCTTTCAGAACCCTTAATGATCCTGTACTTGGGACTTGCTTGTACTTCAGGAGCACCATGCCGTTGCTATCATATCGCTTCTGAAGACATGGATTTAACCACTAGAAGTGTATGGATTACTTTTGTTTCCTTTATGTGATTTTTGGAGCTACAGAGGTTTGATCACCATTCACTTCCATTGTGAGGACCAACAGAGCTGAAATATTCTTCTAAAAATCTTCAAATGTGTTCTGCAGATGACAGAAAGTCATACACATTTGGGATGCCATTAGGGTGAGTAAATTAGAGAATTTTCTTTTTTTTGGTGGTGTGTGTGTGTGTGTGTGTGTGTGCAGTCACTGTATATTGCTGGTCATGCTAAAATAAATACATAAAACAAAACTTTAAAAGTAAAAAAAAAATATGCATCATTAGAGATGTTTAACAGTTGTGAGTTTCATTTAATCATTACATTTATAAATATGGAAATGAAACTAAACTGGAGTAGTGTGAAAGAGTTTGGCACACTCCTGCATATCCTCTATTTTTATCTATTAATGTGAGATTTTAATATTATTATTATTATTAAGTGAGACACTGCTCACAAAAGAGGAGCAATATTGAAACAAATTAGACTTCCAAATTAATTCCAAATCATTAATTAAAACAAGAGCATGAGAAACACATTTAAACACATTCTTACCTGCTGCTTTTGGCGTAAAACGCTACATTAATGGTACAAGAGTCAGAGTCATGTCAGGGATTGTCCCCACCACAATTCCAAATATAGAGTAGATTATATTTTCATAACCTACAAAAAGTACACTTACATATAGATCACATTAAAAGGCATAGTACAGCTCATCATTTACTCACCCTCATTACTTTAAATGCTCCTCCCTGCCCAGTAGGGGGTGATATGCCTGAACAATGCAAATCACCAAAAAATAAAAGAAGAACGTGAACGTGGAGAGTGAAAAAGGACTTAAATATTGATCTGTTTCTCATCATGTCACTTCAGAGTATGTAGATTTTACCACTGGAGCTTTATGTATATTTGTCTCTTCACACGTCCACACGGTCTCTTCAATAGAATTGTTTGTATTTTCTAGGATAGGACATTTTTACTGGGATATCTGTGCTGCAGTTCCAAAACGAGTAAGTCCTCATGACCTGTAATGAGAGAAATTCATCATATCTGCAAATGTTTTACATGCGTTTCCGTGTGTCTTAGAATAGCACTCTGAGAATATATTCTTCTCACCACAATTGTACAGAGCGGTTATCTGAGTTACTGTAGACTTTATCAGTTCAAACCAGTCTGGCCATTCTCTGTTGACCTCTCTCATCAACAAGGTGTTTCCATCCGCAGAACGGCCGCTCAATGGATGTTTTTAGTTTTTGGCACCATTCTGAGTAAATTCTAGAGACTGTTGTGAGTGTGAAAATCCCAGAAATACTCAAAGCAGCCCGTCTGACACCAACAATCACGCCACTGATTTTTGATCTCCAAATCACTGAGATCACATGTTTCCCCATTCTGATGGTTGATGTGAACATTAACTGAAGCTCCTGACCTGTATCTGCATGATTTTAGGCACTGCTGCCACACGATTGGCTGATTAGATAATCACATGGATGATTGTTGGTGCCAGACGTGCTGGTTTGAGTATTGCAAGAAACCCCTTAAAAAACTCTTAGTTATAATTGTAAAGCTATTGTCACAAAAGAATTGAGAAACAAGAATACAAAATGATATTCATGTATTATAGTGACCTATAGTTACATATCTTACATGATATCTGAAGTTGTCCGTTCTTCCAACACTCATCTCAGATCTCATTATCTAATTCCTTTAAGCCAGACTTATGCTTGGTCAAACCAAAGCACTTCAAATATACAGTAATGATGATTCCCCCCAAAAGTGTGAAGGATGAACTGTAAAAGATCTAAAAGTGGGGGGTTGCTAATCCGCTGCATTCAATTATTTTCTGATGTACACAAACTGCACAATGCAGATTTACGGAGATATTCAGCGTTGCCAACTATAGATGTTTCAGCAAGTGCTGTAGGGCCGTTTTGTGCGGGCTGGTCACAGGAGGTAATTAGTCTCCTCTCTGCCACACTGAATCAGGGCTGTGAAAGAGCCGCTGTCACTCAAGCTCCACAGAGCGCTCGACCCGGAGCTCCACCGCGCAACATGCAGCGCCGCACGACTGTCTGCTTCAACCTCAACGTGGGTAGCGGGGAACACGTGTGCACACTGTGTACTCTTCCTGCAATGTGTTCAACCAGAGGGGCACAAACAAAAATTATGAAGCAAAGATGAAAGGGAGAGTAAAGCCAAAAATTACACTAAAGCTGGTTTGCTCATCGCTCATATGAACACCAAACGTATCAAAGAACTTCTGCCGGCCACAATGACAAAGTTTCAACGTTTTCCCACAAACTTACAGAGCGTAGCTATTTCTGTATCTTCAGACACTCCAGACATAATGTCAGAGAATCTCTTATTTCTTATTCAGAGGCAGGTGAAAAGGCAACATGTACAAAAGCCAAAGTCTACAAAGATCCATTCGTTTTTGCCGTTAGGACAAAGACGACTCCTCGTGACAGGTGTCAGTGAAACTGAAGCCAATAAAAATCCCTCTGACAGCTGAACCGCGGCCAACTCCACTCTCGCAGACACGAAGAGTTTCTCATAAATGACAGCGAGGAATCAGTGGAAATTGGACAGAGTGACAGCCGAGAGGAAACAGAGCAGATGGAAGGAGTTTTGATGTCTGGAACATGGAGTAGATTCACTGGCGAAGAGAGCATGGAGGTGGATTCACAACTTGCCAAATATTTCCCACCCCCTTTACTGATGTTAAAGGCAAAATCAAAATTCCCCTTTCCCCACCTTTCCAGTCTTACACTGAACGATTTATCAGTGCACATTATCCCAAAATAAAATAAATGGCTCTTCCACAGTAACAACCTTTGCTTTTCGGCTGACGTCAC
Source organism: Moxostoma hubbsi (assembly GCA_032164185.1). Classification (NCBI taxonomy): domain Eukaryota; kingdom Metazoa; phylum Chordata; class Actinopteri; order Cypriniformes; family Catostomidae; genus Moxostoma; species Moxostoma hubbsi. Next base: position 20,911,966 of record JAVLUX010000048.1, read on the forward strand.
CAAGCAGCATTTCTCAACCGATCTCCTTCAACCGCTGGTCATATAGAAACCACTTTTCACCGTCTAATCAATTTCTATTGGACAAAATCAGTTCTCTTTCTAAATTGTTTCCTTCTCATTATAGATCCTGCTTGACTTGGACATATAACGCCAATTGACATTTGCTAATTGAGAAACTTGTATTTAACCCAGAACATGCCCATTGCTTTAGGCCACAAAATCTGCAATAATACGTTTTTGGTTGAAAACAAACAATTTTCGCGTTTACGCCAAGGGAGCATCGTTTTCCTCCTCCGATAACGTTTCGACGTTCTCTTAATACCACATTCTTTGGAAAATTTTCAGCAGAAATCTTGATCTTATTGTGCAACTGAATTGTTCAATCCAAAATGCATCACATTACGAAAGTTAAATAGGTTGTGAAAGTCTTATTGTGTTGTTTGTTAGCTCTGACGTAAAGGTAATGCGCATCAAGTTCAACTGCATTTCGCAATGAATATGAATGACTTTGCATTGTCGCCACAAACTGCTGTATATCCCGCACTTTACAGTGTTTAGTAAACAAGTAACCATGCCGTATGCACATATTTGTGTGTAGAATCTGTGTGAGACATTTTCACACAGAAATCATCAATAAGTTCTAAATGTTAGGTTTAGGTTATGTTAGGTTTAGGGTTATGATAGGTTTAGGGTTATGTTAGGTTTAGGGTTAGGATAGGTTTAGGGTTATGTTAGGTTTAGGGTTAGGATAGGTTTAGGGTTATGTTAGGTTTAGGGTTAGGATAGGTTTAGGGTTATGTTAGGTTTAGGGTTATGTTAGGTTTAGGGTTAGGATAGGTTTAGGGTTATGTTAGGTTAGGGTTATGTTAGGTTTAGGGTTAGGATAGGTTTAGGGTTATGTTAGGTTTAGGGTTAGGATAGGTTTAGGGTTAGGATAGGTTTAGGGTTATGTTAGGTTTAGGGTTAGGATAGGTTTAGGGTTATGTTAGGTTAGGGTTAGGATAGGTTTAGGGTTATGTTAGGTTAGGGTTAGGATAGGTTTAGGGTTATGTTAGGTTAGGGTTATGTTAGGGTTTAGGGTTATGTTAGGTTAGGGTTATGTTAGGTTTAGGGATAGGATAGGTTTAGGGTTATGTTAGGTTTAGGGTTAGGATAGGTTTAGGTTTATGTTAGGTTTAGGGTTAGGATAGGTTTAGGGTTATGTTAGGTTTAGGGATAGGATAGGTTTAGGGTTATGTTAGGTTTAGGGTTAGGATAGGTTTAGGGTTATGTTAGGTTTAGGGTTATGTTAGGTTTTGGGTTATGTTAGGTTTAGGGTTATGTTAGGTTTAGGGTTAGGATAGGTTTAGGGTTATGTTAGGTTTAGGGTTATGTTAGGTTTTGGGTTATGTTAGGTTTAGGGTTATGTTAGGTTAGGGTTATGTTAGGGTTTAGGGTTATGTTAGGTTAGGGTTAGGATAGGTTTAGGGTTATGTTAGGTTTAGGGATAGGATAGGTTTAGGGTTATGTTAGGTTTAGGGTTAGGATAGGTTTAGGGTTATGTTAGGTTTAGGGTTATGTTAGGTTTTGGGTTATGTTAGGTTTAGGGTTATGTTAGGTTTAGGGTTAGGATAGGTTTAGGGTTATGTTAGGTTTAGGGTTATGTTAGGTTTTGGGTTATGTTAGGTTTAGGGTTATGTTAGGTTTAGGGATAGGATAGGTTTAGGGTTATGTTAGGTTTAGGGTTATGTTAGGTTTAGGGTTAGGATAGGTTTAGGGTTATGTTAGGTATTGGGTTATGTTAGGTTTAGGGTTATGTTAGGTATTGGGTTATGTTAGGTTTAGGGTTATGTTAGGTTTAGGGTTATGTTAGGTTTAGGGTTAGGATAGGTTTAGGGTTATGTTAGGTTTAGGGTTATGTTAGGTTTAGGGTTATGTTAGGTTAGGGTTATGTTAGGTTTAGGGTTATGTTAGGTTTAGGGTTATGTTAGGTTTAGGGTTAGGATAGGTTTAGGGTTATGTTAGGTTTAGGGTTATGTTAGGTTTAGGGTTAGGATAGGTTTAGGGTTATGTTAGGTTTAGGGTTATGTTAGGTTTAGGGTTATGTTAGGTTAGGGTTAGGATAGGTTTAGGGTTATGTTAGGTTTAGGGTTATGTTAGGTTTAGGGTTATGTCAGGTTTAGGGTTAGGATAGGTTTAGGTTTATGTTAGGTTTAGGGTTATGTTAGGTTTAGGGTTATGTTAGGTTAGGGTTAGGATAGGTTTAGGGTTATGTTAGGTTTAGGGTTATGTTAGGTTTTGGGTTATGTTAGGTTTAGGGTTATGTTAGGTTTAGGGATAGGATAGGTTTAGGGTTAGGGTTATGTTAGGTTAGGGTTATGTTAGGTTAGGGTTAGGATAGGTTTAGGGTTATGTTAGGTTTAGGGTTATGTTAGGTTTAGGGTTATGTTAGGTTTAGGGATAGGGTTATGTTAGGTTAGGGTTAGGATAAGTTAGGATTGGAAATGAATACTACAATTCTACTCTTGCCATTTCTGCCATAGACAGATATAATAGAAGTAGTATGAGTAGTATGGGTAGTATGAGTAGTATGGGTAGTATGAGTAGTATGGGTAGTATGAGTAGTATGAGTAGTATGGGTAGTATGAGTAGTATGGGTAGTATGAGTAGTATGAGTAGTATGGGTAGAATGGGTAGTATGAGTAGTATGAGTAGTATGGGTAGTATGGGTAGTATGAGTAGTATGAGTAGTATGGGTAGTATGAGTAGTATGGGTAGTATGGGTAGTATGAGTAGTATGAGTAGTATGGGTAGTATGAGTAGTATGGGTAGTATGAGTAGTATGAGTAGTATGGGTAGAATGAGTAGTATGAGTAGTATGGGTAGTATGCAATTCCAAAGTGTGGCATAAGGGGATCATGTGAGCGTGTTTTACATTAGTAACTCTGGGGACGTGCTCCTTCATTTAAAATACTACCAATTTATCAATATAAGTATGACCGGAAGGACACATTTATGTGCGCACACGGCTGTTTTGAATCTGGCGGGAATTATGCGCAGCGCAAGTACTTTTTCTGTGCGCATAAATACACCATTTATTAGTGAATTGGTCCAATTATGATCAGAAACACCAAATATAATAAGAGTTGTAGAATCGGTGAAATTGTATGATCAACAACAATATGATCTGTGTTGTCTGCGCTGGCTGTTCAACATTTGGTGCCTAAACATTTGAGGATATTTCTGAACAAGTTCATTTGTGCACACATTCTCATTTTATTGGCGTCTGCCTTCTGGTTACTCCACAAAACACTCGCTTTAGTCTTTAGTTGTTGTTCTCGTTCTTATCAGTGAGACGCAGGTGTTCGGTGTTCATTTGAGAGGAAATTTGACTATCAGCTATTCAAATCTGCCAGATTATAATTCATTGTTTCCACTTTTTTGTTTTCTAGTCTCTCATCCAGACTCAACGGGAACTTTCGTGGAACAATGCTTCAGCTGTTTGTAAGCGGCGTGATACAAAAATCAATCCTCCTCCTTTCAACACGCAGGGTGGCTTTCAAAATCACAGTTTACTTTTTTGTACCTCAGTCAGTGTTAAAGAAATCAGGGAACGCAGGCAGGTGATCGTCACAAAACACTTTTGAGGACAAATAACAAGTGAGAGGGTTCAGCACTTCATTTACACAGAACTCAAGGTAAAATCTTCAATTTGCCTAGCTTTAACGCTTACAAAAACTGCTATTTTTCCTTCAGAACGGTATGAAATGTAAATAAATATGGAAATGAAAACTTTATTGTATTGACAGATCAAACGGCACAGAGCTCAAACGCACCAAACACTGTGGTTTGCTAAAAAGAGAATTGAATTAAACCTAAACGCACAACAGCAATTTTGGGATATTTTCAGGGTTGTAAGGGATTGCTGCTGGGGATCAATTATGGCTAATCTTTGTGGAAGAAATAGAACGGAATGAACGCGGCGAAAATTACATTGAGCTGGCCATTAACAGCAGATCTTAACCGCAGTCGGACATACCATCGCATTTACCCCCAATCTTTCTCTCTTCATCTCTTTCTTTTCCTACAAATTCCTGTTCCCTCTCGTGCTCCTAAATATTGCACATAGTTATGTTTAGAAGTCTAAAACAAACTCTAACCAGAAATATAATGTAATGCTTACAAGCACTGAAAAAAGACAGAAGACAGGAAAAAAGACGATATTTTTCGCATGGTTGCAATCGCTAAGCCAACAAGACGCCGTAGCAGCATCATTAAATACGGCCTGCAGTTTTTCATGTATATTTGCACAATTATTTGTGCCAGCTAAGTAGCAGCGCAACACACTAACCATGCTGATTAGCATTTAAAAGAGCCCCATTTTTCATATCCGCTAGCTCGCACCCCTTTGACTCCAACTGAACTCGCGGACCCAACGCTGTTCAATTATGGCTGTAAATACCGCCCAAGACAAAAGCCAGAAATGGAACTGTCTTGTGAGAAAAGGCAAACCTTTGAAACAACTGAAGGCCCTTTAATAATGCTGAGCGGTTGAGCCCGTAAGCAAGGCAGCTCTCGGAGAAGCCCGCTCGAATGAATCACGAACTAAATAAGCTGACAATCTCTTGCAGAACTTCGGCCCACACAAAACATGGGCAAAAACTTGTCAGGGAGTTCTGCAGCGGCACAATGCAAGGTCGGACAACAAAACGTTGATAATGGGAGAAACAGAGGGCAAATTAATGGCGCTCGAAACTTGGGAAATGATGGATGTTTGCAAAATGCTAACTGAACTGAGGTCATTTACAGCAACTTTTAAGCAACTAGAATCAAAGTTCCCTTTTGAATTTTGTTTAGCTATATCACAAGCTAGTGACACTAACTAGCTAACTACACTGAAGTTCAATTAAGAGGCAATATTTTTCATTATATATACAGTATATACTTTATATATCAAACTTTCCAGTCCAGACCGATCACTGTATAGATATACGAGGCAAAAAGTGACACGTTGAAGATCAAGGAAAAAGTGAAATCATATCGTGTACTCATTAATTCAAGGCAAACCGACACCTGAGGGAGATTGACAGTCATGTGACCTTTGGTGAATCCACAGGGTTTCCCCGCCGAAACAGCAGGAACCAGCTGAAGAGATCGCTGCATGCAAATAACTCTTTTTGTAGCGGGAATGACATGTGACAGCTCTGAGGGTGGGAAAACCAGCTGGGTTTCTCACAGATCACGGACTGGAGCAAGAGGACTATATTCCAGTTAAGCCTTGAGTTGGGAATGTGTTATGAAAGTAATGTTTTGTCTTTTATACCTCAGAGTGGATGAAAGCAAAAATCACAGGCTAGCGTTGAGTGTCGCGCGACTTCTCGCCGCAGAGTAAACAAATGGAAATCCGATGGCCAAATAAATCTTGTGCACTTTCATTACGCAAACCACAATAAAGAGAAATCCATTTCAATCGATACCACAATCAAAGCTGTCACCAACAATGACCTTTGACCCCCCGCATTTTAACATGGTGACATTTGAGTATTCTGATTTCCCATGAGCCCTCAGATGCTCTTTCTATCAACAGTTCACCTCAGGCAGTTCGCCAGTTCGATTCGTTCCATGTTTAGGGTTTTGAAACTACTAGACAAATAATTGGGTGTGAATCTAGCAAGAACAAAACGTTGTTACAATGTTGCATCTTAGTTGTAGTTAGGTTACATGGCAGCACAACATTTTGAAACATTGAGACGACACCAACATAAACCGTGCTAGCCGAGATTTTAGTTGTGAATATTAAACTAAAATCAAATGTTCTGGAAATGTTGTTAAAATAAATTTTCTTTAAGTTGCATTTTCTTTAAATGGGTCATGACATGAGGAACATATAAGAGGTCAGTGTACTATTAAAATACACTGTATGTTTCAGAACTCAAAACATCCTCCGAACTGCGCAAAGAGAATTTGTTGAAACTCAAATGCCAAAACGACTCTCGACTTCCTCCACATTGTGATGTCACACTGTGATAAACATTTGCATCTTCACAACAACACATCAACGCCTACTTTACCTTACCACATCCGTAGCTCCGCCCATCAGCGGCGAACAGTGCAATGGCAAGGAGATCCGGTGGCGTCGCTGAGGACGTAAAAACGTTTTTAACTTTAAATTGCCACTTGACCTAACTCTCACGTGAAGTACGTTCCTCTGTGTCAAACAGAGCGGAACTTCTGAATTCTCGCGTGATTGCGCCAACGTGATGACGTCCCACGACAGCATCGTAAAGCATTCAGTGCTTACAGGAAGTGATTATAGAAAGCTGATAAAGTTTTAATTAGCAATACGTTTTTCACACAAACGTATCGATTCACTTCAGAAGACATTACTGGATCGGCGGGAGTCGCGTGGATTACTTTGATGCTTGGCTAAGCGTGCTTTTGGACTGTCAAAAATTGGCGTCCACGCGCTTGCATTGGATGAAGCTAAAAACATGGGATACTTTCCTAAAAATCTTGAATCCTGCTCTGATGAAGAAAGAATGTCATGTACGTCTTGGATGGCCCGAGGGAGAGTAAATTATCAGCAAATATTCATTTTTAAGTGAACCATTCCTTTAAGCGCGTAGGATAAAAATGTCATTACAACATTGTAACAATGTAAAAAGAACATTTAAAAAACATTATTACAATATAGTAGTGCTAGCTAGGTTGTACCAGGTTAAACATTGTAAAGACGCTTATTAAAATGTTTTAAAAATACTCGCACGTTCATGTTGAGTGCAGTTTTGGGAATCGCACGTAAAAAATAACGTACGTATGTAAAAGCGTTTGTGGAAAACGCTCTTAACCGCAAAGGTCAATCGGTATCGGGAAACGCATCCCAGATCTCTCTCGGTTTAAATGCAGAATAAAACTGCTTCTGCCGAGTACCGTCAATTTGATTACTGTCCAAAAGCGCCAGCGACTGCCCGCTCCAGCTTTGCCAGACCTCTCTCTCTCTCTCTCGGTTTCTTCTCCAAAGAATTAATGAGACAATTCATCATCTATTCACAGTGATGCCCCTCCAACAGCACCCAAAAGCACAACAACGATTCCCTAAAATCAGCTTTTTCAACTCTAATTGGTTTTGTCCCTAAAACAGCACCACTTAGGACATCTCTAAAGGCGACAATTAAACATTCTGTATGTCTGCTGGAGTTTTGCTGTCGACGCACCACTTAAAGTTACATGACACGGGGATAACATGAAGGGTATTATAGCTCTTTCCTCAAACTGTATATAAATCGGTGTCCAATTACTCTTTTTAAGCAATAAGACGCAGTACATAATCTCTTTTCAAACGTTTTTCTTTTACTGCATTGATCAAACTCAACATTTCAACCCTGTTAGAAAAGGAAAACATGTATTTGTCCTTAATGAATGGGAAATTTGAAGGTTAATAATAACTACAACACTTCAAGCATAATTTCGGCAAAATCTGTAACCCTTTTGCTTTCAACCCTTTTATGCAACTTTTTACAAACTGAGGCACATTTTATATTTCATAAAACATTAATACAAAAAAGACTGTTTCCATTTAATAATTAGCAATTTATAGTTTTGCCTCATTTTAATGCATGAAATATTAACGTTTATGAGAACTATAAAAATATATTTAGCAAGCCTATATGAAGTGATTGCTTAAATTATCTAAATATCATTTTTATTTTCATAATATGCTAATTTTACTTTATTTTAATGTCTATATTAATGCTAATTTTTATTACATAAGAAAAGTGATTTGTCTTTATTGCTATCACAAAAATCAAGGTTAACATGTTATAATATAGGTAGTAGTGTATGTTTAAGCAGTATCACACGAGCAAGAGTGCGATATGGCCCTATATCAGCACTGCTGTGATTCGGCCGCAGGCACGAGTGCCGTTGGTAATTACAGCAGTGCTGATATAGGGCCATATAGCACGATTGCGAGTGTGATATTGCTTATATACAACAGTTCAATGAACAAGTCAATTTTTTAAAAAAAATGGAAAAACCGAGTATGTCATCAAATGTGATGTATGTCATGTGTGTGAGTGTGTGTGTGTGTGTGTGTGTGTGTGTGTGTGTGTGAGAGAGAGAGAGAGAGAGATCACCTGTTGCCACACCCAAGCAGATATGCTGTCAGCTTTTTGAAGTTCAGCTTTCTCAGTGGAAAATATGTCCAAGTGTGGGTATTTCTCCCTATTTCGCTGTAGCTGCGCTAGAGTCGATCACTATAGAAACAGCGATGTCGTCCGCCATTTTAAACAGGATGTATACGATGTGGAAACTCCAATAAAAGTTCACTTTGAGTAATAAACTTGAGTTCTGTAATAAATCAGTTGTGTCTCTCAGCTGTGATGAGCCTAAATCCGGAAGTTGTCCGTTTAAATCTGTTTAAAGCCGTTTAAAGCTATTTCCTAGCTTTGGTAATGTAGTGGTAATACGAGCGATCATGATGCGCTCTTCTATGTAAACAATGAGTAATGGATTCACTTTACGTCACCAACCGGCTCACATTACACACAAAAATGATCTTTTGCCACCACCTGCTGGCTAACATATGTAGTGTCAAAAATAAAGACAGTAACTCTTAACACATATGCACTACTCATACACATTAGTTTAGAACAGCACGAACACAAGCGGAGTGACGCACAGACACACAGTGATGCGTCCAGTGCTGATGATGTCACACCATCAGTGCTCGTGGAACGTCTCTCGTCCAATCAGATTCAAGGTCCGGAACTAACGGTGGTATATAAATAATTATATTAAACTTGGTCAATTTTACACAAACTTACATGTCGCATAAAGTAAAGTAAATTATTCAAAACTGCAATTTATCAACTATATATATAATAAAAATAATAATAATAATAATAATTGTCCCGGTCTATCTAGCCCATACTAAGTGATAGCATAAATCATGTACATTTAGTATAATTGTTTTTATTATATTACATTTTATTTACCTAATATTTTGAACTTTTGAATTGATGAGATTTGTACGTTTATCGTGCCATTTTAGCTTGACTGTTATATACATATACAGTTTTTTTATGTTATTATTTTTCTATTTAATGTGTATTTTATGTGTTATTATACGAGTGAACTGATTTATGTTTATTGCTAATACACAAATCATGGTTTAAACCATCAATTAAGAGTTTCAAGCCCTGTTTTGTATCCTTTTAGCTTAAAGTGCCTCATAACTACTTGTTTTGGCTCAGACCAATTCCCTATTGAAAACATGAGCAATCTGTAAATTAATATCTGCGTGGCGCTTATTAAGACTGGCGTGGCTACAGGGGCACTATGACCTAGTTAGTCTGCAGGGTGCCGTTTTGGCTCAGACGTGGCACGATCATTACAGCAGAAAACTGAACATCTCCTCACGCCGTGTCAATGGGCCTTCTTGCTTGTGTGTTTCTATTTGTGAGCGCATCCACTAGCGCGGCAACACAAAGCACTATTCATGTCAACACAATCAACAGCCCCGGTTGATAAGAACATTGCATTCTTGTCTTTTATGTCTACGGGCTACATTTAGACCCCTCATGGGGAAGTTTCCGTGCCATCTTTGTGCACACAAACAAATTTAATTTACCAGTTTCCAAAACAAGCATTGCCGCCCTCAACTGAGCCTTCGCACATTGATTTAAGGACACCAGTAGCATGTAATTAATGAGTATTTAGCCTCTGTGTGCATTAAACGGTTGTAAAACACCACGCTATATGCACTAGCGGAAAAAACACTCCATTACGATATCAAAATTAGATCATATCGGACACGTGCATTGGAGTCACCTTTGTGTCAGAATATGCCCACAACTCTAAAGATGTTACAACGTCTCCGATTGACAATCAGTATTCCTGAACCTCTTCGAAAACCAATGACCGTATTTCATCGCTAATTGCTAATTCTGCCGTAAACAAGATAGCCGGCGTAACAAATGCAACTGATTTGCATTGCACATCTCATTACAGGCAAAAGCGACAGCTCTTTAATGTGATGATAACAGCACAGTTCTCTCTCCCCTCCCGAAACCCAGAGAAGAGCTGCTGCAGAAAGCAATTTGCACGCTGAATTTTCATGTTTAATGCCCGCAGTGGTATTAATCACGCTCAGCATTAACAAATCTTTTAATTACCAGTTGTCAACAACTGCGTTTGGGATAATTTCTGTAGTTAAAAGTGGGGCTTTTGTGAGCAGAGCTTTTGCCTCTTTGCAATTACTGCATGCAAATTATTCAAAAAGTATCCTTAAAAATAATAGCAATGGGGTTAGAGCGAAATGTGCACGAGTGCATGATTACAGAACATTCATTTTTGGTTTCAATATTTGTATAATATATTATATACACTATTGCATGGTCAAAATGGGGGGGGGGGGGTATATATATCACCCCTAAACTTGCCTCGAGACAGTTGTGAAGCATCAGTCTAAATATCAGTCTAAAACGAGTCCATTTGCTGATCTCAGAACAGGCCAAAGGCCGGGTCAGGCTGTTGAACGGAGCAGCTCAAAGGGACACGCGTCTGATCTGGGAGCTTCTCACGCCAGCATCATTTCTCACTCGCCACTTTAACGCTGCTGCAACTCCTTCAGCGAGCTGTCAGGCTCCATTGCAGAGCCACTTAACTGTCACCACACACGTCACACACACTCTCGAGGGCATCGTTTCTCTTTCAAGTCAAAAGAAAGGAAAGAAACGTGCACATTGACACGCATGTTTCTTTGTTGTTTGGTTGTGTTGTAGCTCTAGGCGAAGGGAGATCCCTGGAATACAAGCAGAAACGAAAGAGCACCAAGATAAGGCCTGAAACTCTTAAATTAAATGATTATTTGTATTGTTTTTCTCAACATATGGTCAGTAAATGATGGTCAGCAACATCAGCAGGTAGAAAGAAACATTATATGTGCCATTTCATTTTCTAAATTACGTTTGGTGTGATTTTATGCAGCACTGTTACCAAACTTTAGGGGAAATGTAAAAAAAATACAGTTTAAACCAATAATTAATGTGATTTTTATTATGTTTAGGAATACAATTTTAAATAAACAACAAAATTAGACAGAAAACATTTATGAAACGGGGTTGCAGCTGGTTAGTTTGGGACCAAATGTTAGATTGTAGTCATTAATAAACGTATTTTCATTAAATTAATGGATAATATTTGCTTAATGAGTTTGTCGTTTTGTAACACGGTTGAATGATTGAGCTTTACAAAAAAATACAGCTAAATATTGTTATTTCTGAATTAAAATGAGCTAATAATTACAAAAAAATGCTTCTTTAATAAATGTAATTTCATTTAATACATTGCCAAAATTATGATCTGAAATTAAAGTAAAATATTTGTTTGATACATTATGATTGATGGTTGAAATAGCCATTTTTTTTAAACATTTTTATTATTAAAATGAGGTAATTAATATCAATTCAACAGATTTTTTTAGTCGATAAAGTCAAGACTTCTGTGGTGGGGCAGAACAAAATGACATTTTAAAGCAAATAAGTGGTTTATCTAACACATCTGATAGAAAAAGAAACTTTTAGTCATTATTCACGTATTAAACCTAGACGTGGTTTGATTTGAGAGCTGCGACAGAGGGGAAGATTTTCAATGAATAACGAATTTTCAAGTAATAAACGCTACATAAACATAAAAATTAAACTGACAACATTTCTGAAAGTATAAACGGAATAAAGGAAATTACGTCAGAATGACTTGAAAATTAGCCTAGACACTTGGGGGACCAAATGTTGTTTGGTTGTATATATACAGTGCATCCGGAAAGTATTCACAGCGCGTCTTTTGTTATGTTACAACCTTATTCCAAAATTGATTAAATTCATTATTTTCCTCAAAATTCTACAAACAATACCCCATAATGACAACCTGAAAGAAGTTTGTTTGAAATCTTTGCAAATGTATTAAAAATAAAAAACGAAAAATATCACGTGTGCATAAGTATTCACACCCTTTGCCATGACACTCAAAATTGAGCTCAGGTGCATCCTGTTTCCACGGATCATCCTTGAGATGTTTGTACAACTTGACTGGAGTCCACCTGTTGTAAATTCAGTTGATTGGACATGATTTGGAAAGGCACACACCTGTCTATATAAGGTCCCACAGTTAACGGTGCATGTCAGATCACAAACCAAGCCATGAAGTCCAAGGAATTGTCTGTAGACCTCCAAGACAGGATTGTATCGAGGCACAGATCTGGGGAAGGGTACAGAAACATTTCTGCAGCATTGAAGGTCCCAATGAGCACAGTGGCCTCCATCATCCGTAAATGGAAGAAGTTTAGAACCACCAGGACTCTTCCTACAGCTGGACACCTGGCCAAACTGAGCGATCAGGGGAGAAGGGCCTTAGTCAGGGAGGTGACCAAGAACACGATGGTCACTCTAACAGAGCTCCAGCGTTTCTCTGTGGAGAGAGGAGAACCTTCCAGAAGAACAACCATCTCTGCAGCACTCCACCAATCAGGCCTGTATGGTAGAGCGGCCAGACGGAAGCCACTCCTCAGTAAAAGGCACATGACAGCCCACCTGGAGTTTGCCAAAAGGCACCTGAAGGACTCTCAGACCATGAGAAACTAAATTCTCTGGTCAGATGAAACAAAGATTGAACTCTTTGGCCTGAATGGCAAACGTCATGTCGCACCACTCATCACCTGGCCAATCCCATCCCTACAGTGAAGCATCGTGGTGGCAGCATCATGCTGTGGGGATGATATTCAGCGGCAGGAACTGGGAGACTAGTCAGGATCGAGGGAAAGATGAATGCAGCAATGTACAGAGACATCATTGATGAAAACCTGCTCCAGAGCACTCTGGACCTCAGACTGGGGCGAAGGTTCATCTTCCAACAGGACAACGACCCTAAGCACACAGCCAAGATATCAAAGGAGTGGCTACGGGACAACTCTGTGAATGTTCATGAGTGGCCCAGCCAGAGCCCAGACTTGAACCTGATTGAACATCTCTGGAGAGATCTGAAAATGGCTGTGCACTGACACTCCCTATCCAACCTGATGGAGCTTGAGAGGTCCTGCAAAGAAGAATGGGAGAAACTGTCCAAAAATAGATGCGCCAAGCTTGTAGCATCATACACAAAAAGACCTGAGGATATAATTGGTGCCAAAGGTGCTTCAACAAAGTATTGAGTAAAGGCTGTGAATACTTATGTACATGTGATTTTTTTCGGTTTTTATTTTTAATACATTTGCAAAAATTTCAATATGTCATTGTTGTATGATTTTAATGGTTGAATAAAGCCAAGAAAGTCAAGATCCCCTGAGGTAGGGCAGACCAAAATCCCCATTTTAGCATACCTAATAGCTCTCGCTACAAAATACAGGTGATTTACGCCTCAAAAGCTTTTAAAGCAATGTGACACCAACATGTACTGGATTCATGCTAAGTGCTTTGAAGCATTTGTAGTCCACAATGCAACCCTTCAAAAGTGTGCACAGCAAGCCGGGTCGACAGGTGAATCTCCAGACACACCGAAAAAAGAACGGCCAGACACACAGAAGAAAACCAAGTTGTCCTTCAACTCCAAATTAAACATTCATACTAGATGGATGTACGTTAGTACTGTCTGAAATTCACTCTGCGTGGGGAGGTAACAGCTTGAATATGATGCCCCTTTCTCCACAAACAGAATAAAATGCAATCGTACAAATAAATGGTATGACTCCTCCTCCATATCTGGCTTGTCTTGCATATTGCACAAGCACTAGATCAGTGGTTCTCAACTGGTTCTGCTTCAGGACACAGATTTTACACTGAACATCAAAGGCTGAAATGATCTATAAAACTATGTTTAAATGAGCTTTAAGCAGGTCTGTATGTTAAGCGGTTAATTCGTAATGAAATGCAGATGTTTAGTAGTTTCGGTTAGTTAATTATTAGTTTGCAAGAGCATAAAAAAATCAATTTTGGTATATAAAACCAAGAACTTACCCTAACACCCTATCTACACAGTCCTACTACAGTGTCCATTGACACGAGGCAACGGCTTGAGACTGTCTACAATGGATGCATCAACTGGAACGTTTGTGTTGGTGTAGAAAGACTTTCTAAATTGTGCCCAAGACAAAAAATGACCAGAATGGCAATAGTGAGTAGGGTGGCCAATCGGGTGGACAATGGGGAGGCCAATGGGGTGGACAATGGGGAGGCCAATGGGGAGGCCAATGGGGTGGACAATGGGGAGGCCAATGGGGAGGCCAATGGGGAGGCCAATGGGGTGGACAATGGGGTGGACAATGGGGAGGCCAATGGGGTGGACAATGGGGTGGCCAATGGGGAGGCCAATGGGGAGGCCAATGGGGTGGACAATGGGGTGGCCAATGGGGTGGACAATGGGGTGGCCAATGGGGAGGCCAATGGGGAGGCCAATGGGGTGGACAATGGGGAGGCCAATGGGGAGGCCAATGGGGTGGCCAGTGGGGTGGCCAGTGGGGAGGCCAATGGGGAGGCCAATGGGGAGGCCAATGGGGTGGCCAGGCCACGGCCACCCCTGGTCACCCCCTAGCTCTACCCCTGCTGTTATAGGCATTTCCAACATACAAAAGTAAATAGAAAACATTCCTAAAATAAAATGAATAATAATGTGGAGGCGAGGGCACGATCGAGCATTCGTCTGAGGAGAGAAGAAGCGGTAAGAGTTTCCACCTGAGATGATTTGCTGGTAATTGCTAATTCTTTGACCTCAGAGGGATGGAGAGAGAGGCCAGCTGAAGTGTGTTGGCCGCTGCCAGTCCCACTATGTACTGCTATTGAGTGTTTATTTGAAGCTTTACCGTTACGCAGTCAAGCGAACGTACAGATAACAATATCCTAGTTTCCATCCACCTTTCCTGCCATTTTATTACCGACAAAGTGAAAATGCGAAAAATAAAATTGCGACATTTGCCGCCTTCTGCCCGTCTCCATTCATTCAAAGGCCTTTTAGCGATAAAAATGGTGTGCGTGATAACATCATGCCTAAAGAAACATTTGTCACATACGTTTTGGTTTAGCGCAACAGAAATCTGCCCTGAAGCCGTTCCCATTCCCAAATGTGTGTTTATCGCTAATTCGCCTCCCAGATGTCCCACATTTATGTCCTCAGAAGTTTTGGTAAAATGGGGTGATTATTGAGAGAATTCATTGAAATTAGCCAGTTTACTGTCATTTTAATTAACAAATAAATGCAATCAGAAGAGGAGGATGTGCAATCTAAAGGGAGCAGTTGCCCTTCTGATGGGACTGTAATATCGGTCCTGATGTTGCCATATCGCAGGTTGACACCGGCTCCGACCCGAAAGCGGATCGTCATGGCCCTGTTCAAGCTGGAAACCTGCGGAAAAAGTAGTGCCGGAAATTTCTGTCTCAGTATAATTCCGAGACTGCCGTCTATTATTCTGAATGATGTGGAAAAGTAACTTTAATATATAAACGGATGGATACTGCGATTAATTTAAACTCAAACAGCGGCCATTCATTTGTTCAACGTGCAGCAGATATATGCGTTGGCACTCCTGGAAGTGTCCCGCTTGCAGTTCGGATCTATATGCCGTAAAGATCAATCCATAATCACGTACAATAAATGGGCTTTCAATACCGTCATCATGATTAACACTGGCTAACGATTGGGGCAAACTCTGTCATGTGACACTACATTTCTGCGTTAATGCCAGTGTTATCAACAAAAAGTGTTTCCAAACCAGTTTTTCGCGACATTTGATGTATCGACATTTACGCGCTTGAGTTAAACAGAAAAATATTATGTCGACATTTGTGGCATTTTAGCGATAACCTGCGTTTCCATCCGCTTTATTTTGATGCGCTAAAACTTTTTTTAGCAAAATATCCTTGGATGGAAACGCAGTTAATGAAGAGAATTACACCAAAGGGGGTAACAGGATTAAATGGTTGAGCTTGCATTATAAAAAGCTTAAAATGGCACATTTATCATTAAAATGAGTTAGTAATTAAAATATTGTTTACTACAATGAATACAATTTGAAAACAGAAAGAATTGTCATTTTTGAGTGAATGATCCCTTTTAATTTAGACTAAATCTGCAGCCCTGTACCTCACACTGGCTTAAACAAAAGAACTTTCCAAACCCTATTTTGTACCCTTTTCGTGGAGAGTGTCCTCAGCATTGCTAACTTGCTCTCTCAGACGGTCAAAAGCAGATGGCACTCATCTACAGCTCAGTCCGGAGACTTCCGACTCATTTGGAAAAGAGAGAACAAGACTGAAAGAGAGAGAGATAGGTGTCAGCAGTGAGGTGAGAAGGAGACGGAGTTGCTGTTGGAAGTCAAGCTGGTGAGCATCCAAAACCAGCATCTCACCCACGTTAAAGCTGTCGTGCTACTCGCACTGACTGCAGGACAAGACAGATGCAGCCGGGGTTCTGTGAGTCACCGGTCCAGTCTTCAGCGGTCTATAGCCAGACTGACTCAGTCTAAGAAGAACTGGGTCTAACTGAGGCTCGGCACTTCGATTAGGTCAGAATTTGCTGCCGGGTTGCATCAAACTTCTTCAAGTCTGGTATTGTGTGTTTTTTGACACCAAGCCAGGCTTAAAATCTATGGACTTCAAAGCATATAATATAAACGCAAGAGGCATCTGAGAAAATAATAATAAAATAGAAAATAAATGAATTTTGAAGACATTAAGAGTTGTACGATAAGGACTGGGTCAAAGAGTGCCGACAGAACTCAAGTTTCTTTGAAATGTGAGTGATTGAGCTTTCCAGAAGCGCTAGCAAAGGATTGGAAATATAATAAAATAATTCCTTCTATTCACTAATTGCTTCTGAGTCAGAAATGAGCACCAAAAGAAAAGTTTTTAGGTCATTGCTCGTGCTTTTAGAGAATACTAGTTGACATTTGTTTCCAAATGGAGCACATAAAGAGCTATAAATGGACACAATTACTTTCAAACGGCTTTTAAATGATCCATTTTGCTTGGAAAAATTCATAAACACATTGTTATTTGACCATATGCACAGCGATATACTGTATCTAAAAGTTGAAACAAAGTACCATTCGCAACCAATTTCACTTCCTAATGAGACATTGGCCTATTTATTTAAACAGAATCTAAAATAAATAATAATTATATATATATATATATATATTTGGCTCTCTATTTGACATCTGGCGGTCCGAAGAAGTTGGAGATAGGAGGCAGGGGCGAGGAGCCTATCCCCGTGCAGGTCGGGACTCAACAGGTGGTGCTGGGGTGGAGGAGGTTGGTGTTGATGTACAGCTACTAGTCTTCCCGCTAGAACTACGTTGCACTTACATTTCCTGTACAAGCGTGTATACATTCAAAAAAGAAAAGATAAAGGCTGCATAAAAGAAAAGACAGAATATAATGTGAATGAGACATGATCCCTACCATCAAAACGAGTTCTCTATGGGAATAATCACAAACTCCGCAAGGTAAGTGGATTCTATGGAGAAAACTCCAACAGGAATTCAACATTAATTTCTTCTTTTAAAAAAATGATCTTTCAAGTATTAGAGGTGTCATAAAGCTCTTCGGGTTACAACTTCACAACTAAAATCATATTCCAACTATATTCTTTGAAGATGTTTTAGCCTAGCTCTCAGAATGAATGCGAGTGTTGTAAAAGTTCCCCAGTCACATTAGTCTCTCCTCAGTTGCTCTGCGTTCAAGTATTATGTCCTCGTTTAGCCACTTGGATCTGTCGTAACTTCTAAAACATGACATTTTATTTATACCGAACATGTTTTTGCGTCTATCTGCACTCTTTTTCAACTGTTTTTCTATGTAAACATCCTCTAGATGGACGCCTCTGGCTGTTTCTAGCTGTTTATACAGCGTCTCAATGGTTTTTTTGTTTATATGGCATGTCAGGTAAAAGAGAACACCCACTTGCGAAAATGTGTTTTGAAACACCTGCTTTTTGTTCCTTTCGTTAAATGGCACTGGGATGCTTTAACTGTTTCTATCACCCCACTTGTCCATGCTTGCTGAATAGAATTACAATTATATGGCTCGCAACATTAAATGAACTATTGCATAGCAAAATAGGTGTCACTTGCATACTTTATATTTTGTTTACTGACTTTTATGGCCTCTCAAACTCGTCTGACTTTCTTTCTTCTGCGTAACACAAACAAAGTTTTTTTTAAGAACGTGTGTTTTTTTTTTTTTTTGCCCATTTAAGTCAATGGGGATTACATTTTCAAGCTCCAAAAAGGACATTAAAGGCATTATAAACATAATCCATACAGTTTAAATGGTTTAATCCATGTCTTCTGAAGTGATACGATTAGTCAAAAACAAAATAATAAAATGTTAATTCTGGGGCATACGAACCAGCTTCTCTCATTATCGCTGATGTCAAGATTTCTAGTTAATAACTAAATTTTGGTCTGTTTTTCACCTAAAACAGATCGTATCACTTTAAAAGACATGCATTAAACCACTCGAGTCATATGGATTAATTGTATACTGTCTTTATATACTGCTTGAAAGTTTTGGACCCCATTGACTTTACTTTGTATGGACAAAAACACTATGTACCCATCAAAAAATCTTCTATTCTGCCAGCCGAAATACTAGACATTCCAAAAACGTAGACATTCATGCATTTTTCAAACTTTTTTACTTGTAATGTTGTGCAGAGAGAATAATTTGTAATAAAAAAAATTGCACATTCAATTAAAAATGTAAAATAGAAGTGTGGAGGCGAGGGCGAGTGTTCCTCTGGGGAGAGAGGAAGCGGTGAGGGTTTTCACCTGAGATGGATTGTTGGTAATTGCTGTTTCTATGTTCGCAGTGAGAGATGGGGGGAATAAAAAAGGGGCCAGACCTCAGAGTAGGAGAGAGAGAATTCAGCTGACAAGCTGTGTGTGTGTTGGCCGCTGCTGTTGCCGTTTCCATGAAAGAACCTGCTGAGTGAATTATCTGAAGCTACACGATTGCACATTCAAGCAAACGTGTTTTGTGTTATTAATAAACTTACCGTTGAGTTGGATTCGCCGTCTCCCGCTTCCTCATTCCTTGAACCTGTTACAAGAAGCATTGTCACTAGCGCTCACAGACTAGCTTAATGCTAGCACCAACACTGCTGGTTTAAACTGAACAACAGATTACATGCTTTAACCTCTTGCTCCTTTTTAACTCTCACATGTGATATTTTTTAGATGACATGACAGACTTAAATCCGGCGAACACAGAAATCATGCATGTTCACACTCAATCAGCCAAATGCAGGCGAGATGAAATGACAAGGTGACGGCTTCGATTTTAACTCGGGTGGTTGGGATGAGAAACGTTTAAATGTCAACAATAACAACCGTGACAGGAAGGCGAGTGCGCGTGTGATCGTCTCGAGAGTGTCAGCTCCATTGCCCGAGAGCATCAGTGGCTAATACTAGTGGCGGGAAGAGGTTTAAATTTGGAGGACCCCTGTGTTAATGTGAAATACAGCCACTGATGGGTGTTGATATTCACACTGGGCTCTTTCATTTTCGAAAGTTTTTTGGTTTGGATGTAAATAATGACAGAACTTTCATTTTTGGGCGAGCTGTTCCTTTAATACCAAGTATGAATACGGTTTGTTTCATGACAAGCTTCCAAGCTATTTGATTCGGCGGTCTTTAATGGCGTAAAGAGAGATAGAAGATGATAAAGAAACGAGAAGCAAAAGAGCAGCCATGACACCTCCTGCCAGCTCATCCCCGGCTAATTAGGAAAACCGTTTACCGTATTCTGTGGTTCGAGTGTCTCTTCAGCCGCCGCTCTCTAGCAATAATGGCTGCTCAGGACGGTGAAGTGGAGCGGGTTTCAATATCACTGTCATTATACTCGGCTGACGGAGAGGTGATGCTGCATTTCCTTTCAGTATATTAGCAGGAAGCGGCCGACATACACAAACAAGAAGCAATTACTCAGTTACATTCGGCAGATGGTTTTTAACGAACTGAAATGTGACAATGACGAGCGTGCAAATGTCCACAACGCAGGAAATGTTTATCGATCTTTGATATTAAGGACATTTTAGTTATTGTGTTGGGCGTGATTGCAAAAACTTAAGTGGCAAATTTAATGTAGTTACAAAAATAATGTGTGGTTATAAGTATTTTGCTTCAAATTTGGCTTGACTACATGAGACATGGACATTGCACTTGATCTATTCGTCTCTATATTTTCGTCTCTACTGGGTATATCATATCCTTAACTGAACTCCAATAAATAAACCAAGAGCCGCTCATGAGTTCCTCTTCTCAGCATGTTTAAAGCACACTACGAGTGCCATGCCTACCTTACATTTGCAATGTGAAGAGAAAGAAAGCCATCACAGCTTTCTCTCGAGTCCCTAGACACAATCACATCCTGTCTAAAGCCTCCCAGACAAAATCAATAGCCCGAGACACCTGAAAGCAGGACGCCAGCTCTAGTCATCCCACACCTGAGTCAGTCAAATCAGCCCATATTGCACTCAGCACACCAAAGTCATCTCGGTGCATCTGGCCGATGCAGACTTTATCAGCGTCATGACCCCCCCCCCCCCCCCAACCCCTGCATCCGCTGTTAATGGCACATTTGGTTGGACTCCAAACGGCCGGATATGTTTTATAGAGTAACCCGTTATGATGAAATATAGCGGTATAGTTATGGCAAGCCTTCAACGCACTGCAGACCATCAAACAGCATTTGTGATTGAGTTCTTTGAAGAAATTAATTGGAAAGAGGAAGGAATGAAATCAACAAAGTCTGGGGCAAAAAGGGTACTGCAGTAACAACAATGTCCCCCCAATATATGGGGGCCTGAAAATGCAGCAGTAATAAATTATTCACAGGACTACAGACCTGTCGCTCTGACATCTGTGGTCATGAAGTCATTTGAGAGACTGGTGTCGGCCCATCTGAAGGACATCACTGGACCCTTTCTAGATCCCCTTCAATTTGCTTATCGAGCAATTACAGTAGGTCTGTGGATGATGCAGTCAACATGGGATTGCATCTTATCCTGCAACATCTGGACAGACCGGGGACATATGCAAGGATCTTTTTGGTGGACTTATTCAAGGATCCTTTTGGTGGACTCCCAGCTTTCTGACAGACAGGCAGCAGTTAGTGAGACTGGGGGAATTCACTTCCAGCACCTGTACAGTCAGCACTGGTGCCCCACATGGATGCGTCCTCTCCCCACTACTCTTCTCCCAGTATACAAATGACCGCACTGCCAATGACCCCTCTGTCAGGCTCCTGAAGTTTGCAGACGACACCACAGTCATCGGCCTCATCCAAGATGGCTTTGAGTCTGTATATAGAAGGGAGGCTGAACGGCTGGATCACTAGTGAAGTCAAAACAACCTGGAGCAGAACCTGCTCAAAACAGTGGAGATGATTGTGGACTTCAGGAGGAACACCCCAATAGTGACCCCCCCTCACCATCCTAAACAGCCCTGTGGCAGCAGTGGAGTCATTCAGGTTCCTGGGCACTACCAACTCACAGGACCTGAAGTAGGAGACCCACATTGACTCCATTGTGAAAAAGACCCAGTCCTTCACCAGCTGAGGAAGTTCAACCTGCCACAGGTGCTGCTGATACACTTCTACTCATCAGGCATTGAGTCTGTCCTCTGCATTTCAACTGTCTGGTTTGGTTCAGCTACGAAATCGGACGTCAGAAGACTTCAAAAGGACAGTTCGGACTGCTGAGCGGATTATCGGTTGCCCCCTCTTCTATCGAAGAAGCATTGCCTTAACAATGAACAACAGTGGCAACTTTTGCCTCTTAATAATACACATTTCTTTTTCTCAAGTTAATGACAGACAAACATACATACGATTTGATGACAGACCGATATTATTACAGACAGATATACATTACAGACAGACAGACAGCCATTGTCAGTGTCAGACTCAAATCTCTATCCTTCACAGGTGTCAGTGTAATATGTTAAGCAGTACTCCACAAACACATGTTCCTCTGAAGCCTGAGTGAAAAGCTCTTTAACAGCGCCGGCTCTCAGCACAGCTATACTCTGTATAAAACACCCTGATGCTTCAGAGGAAGACAGCGGATGCTGCGAGATGACAGTGATCAGAGACAGGGACAGGTGGCGTACTGTACCTGAACAGTGTACATCCAAACAGATGGTGCTGTTTATTGCTTCTAAGCAGTTGTGCTCCCCGCCTATTAAAAACTGAAGAGATAATTACAGATTAAAGGCCATATCATGGACAACGCTCATCTTCTAGAGTGTGTAATTTGCCATGTTTCTAGATAAAAGTGTTAAAAAATGACATAATCTTTGTGATCTTATGTGATATAGGAATAAGTTGATTGGTGAGGTCAACTGAAACTGTCATTTTGTACAGGGATAATGAACCCTTGTCACATTCGTGGAATATCAAAATTACCATCATTTTTTTTTTCAATCACAGAAAGGAGAACCTCAGGGAAAAATGTGTTGCATTGAAAAAATCTTAACGAACCTAAAAATAAACTTCAACATTCAAATGAATATTTCTGAAATATATAACGCATCAATTATCAATGCATAAATCAGTCACTTGGAATGCCAACAATTTCTGACACGATTTTCCATGTGTAACGCTCCTGTTCTACCTGCTCCGTAGGGGACTCGAACTGGTGTCTCCAGCATAGGGGGCAGGTGCGCTAACAAGGAGGCTAAAGGCTACATTCTCTCTAGCGTCAGTCGCTAGTGCACCTCTTGAGGTCAGGAGAGTGAGGTTTACACACTGCACAGGTATCTATCAGCTGGCCACCATTACACTCACCCCCTTATACCTCACTCCCATCCGGGTCACGGCACCATTGTAATGCTCCTGTTCTAACCTCTCCGTATGAGACTCGAACTAGTGTCTCCAGCATAGGGGGCGGGTGCGCTAACAAGGAGGCTAAAGGCTACATTCTCTCTAGCGTCAGTCGCTAGTGCACCTCTTGAGGTCAGGAGAGTGAGGTTTACACACTGCACAGGTATCTATCAGCTGGCCACCATTACACTCACCCCCTTATACCTCACTTCCATCCGGGTCACAGCACCATTGTGATGCTCCTGTTCTAACCTCTCCGTATGAGACTTGAACTGGCATCTCCGGCATGGGAGGCGGGTGCGCTAACAAGGAGGCTAAAAACTACAGCATTGAAACCGGACTGCTGTCCAGCGCTAGTACCACCAAGACTCCGTCTTTAGCTGGTTGCACATCTGTCAAACCATTGATTGAACAGTAGCCGCTCTCGTTGGATTTCATGCTAACCAGCTAGTCATGAAAGCTCTGAAAACCCATGAAACTCATCGGTTTTAGACAATTTCTCAAACATGTTGCTCTCGTTTGAGTGCTCACGAAAATAAGGGACGTAAAGGAAATGACGACAGTTGCCAGGTTTTCATGCTAACGTTCAAAGCTAGCATACAGACTGCATGAATTCACAGATGACTGGTTTTGGGTCACAGCTGAAGACATTTTGGTTTCATCAGACGTTCACAGATGTCAGAATCTTATGAAGTAAGTGGATGGACAGTCCTTGGGGACCTGCAACAACAAGCGGAAAAGTGACAAGTGCCTAGCATGCTAGTGCGTGTCAAAGACTACAGCAATGTCACTAGAAGTAAACCAACTCAGTAGTCTACAGACTAGTATCAGGTGTCAGCTGGCTATTAGTGTGGATATAGACACAGTAGCATGAATTCTCCTCCGTCTACCTTACACTCGACAAAATAATCCCACAAGAGAAAGCAAACGCTTCTGTTCGGCCAAGCGGGCGTGAGCTTTGGTTGATGACAATAATCTCAAATGATCAGCTAAATATCAGATAATTATTCGGCCTGGCTTAATTATCTGTCTCAATAAACCCATTTACAAAGAATTCAATACAACATTGTCACCCATTTCCCCCTAATCAGATCTCGATAATTTAACATTTCTTAAAACCTGCACTCTTAATACACTCTCTCGTGTCTCGCCTTAGTCAATCTGTCAGCCTTGCAAAGAACTTCGCCATGGAAAACAGTGGAAATTAACTTCCC
Source organism: Moxostoma hubbsi (assembly GCA_032164185.1). Taxonomy (NCBI): domain Eukaryota; kingdom Metazoa; phylum Chordata; class Actinopteri; order Cypriniformes; family Catostomidae; genus Moxostoma; species Moxostoma hubbsi. The sequence goes on from JAVLUX010000048.1 coordinate 20,936,030, forward strand.
AGTTCTATCTTTGGCATGAAATAGGATTTGGACGGGAGGGTTCGGTTTAATCTTCTCGTTCTGTGATTGAGGTGAGCTCGTGAGTGAATAAAGCCACCGACAGACAGAGATAGACAAGCGCTTAGTCAGATATTGGGTGTTAGAGTTTTCCAGAGCCCTGTTTGTGGCATTTGAGTCAGGCCTCAGCTTTTCTTATAGTGGAGTAACAACTGAGGAAGCACAACAACTTAGAGTGAAAACCACAGGAGCCATAACTGAAGCGCATCTGAGGGTCTTTGACAAGATGGGAATTTCTGTTGCCTTGGCTGACTTTAAAAGACACCTTGATAGATAAACAAAATCCAAACAGTGCTGGGTTTGAGAGGATCCTCGGGATGGCTTACATTATTGCCTGTAGTCTACTGAGCTGGTTTACTTCTAGTGACATTGCTGTAGTCTTTGACACACACTAGCATGCTAGGCACTTGTCACTTTTCCGCTTGTTGTTGCAGGTCCCCAAGGACTGTCCATCCACTTACTTCATAAGATTCTGACATCTGTGAACGTCTGATGAAACCAAAATGTCTTCAGCTGTGACCCAAAACCAGTCATCTGTGAATTCATGCAGTCTGTATGCTAGCTTTGAACGTTAGCATGAAAACCTGGCAACTGTCGTCATTTCCTTTATGTCCCTTATTTTCGTGCGCACTCAAACGAGAGCAACATGTTTGAGAAATTGTCTAAAACCGATGAGTTTCATGGGTTCTCAGAGCTTTCATGACTAGCTGGTTAGCATGAAATCCAACGAGAGCGGCTGCTGTTCAATCAATGGTTTGACAGATGTGCAACCAGCTAAAGACGGAGTCTTGGGTACTAGCGCTGGACAGCAGTCCGGTTTCAATGCACCTGCAGCTCAGTGACAGCATGTCAAATCCATAAATAAAGCGAGTGGCAGTAAAACAGCAGGGAACATGATCCCACAGCGGTCATTCTTTACCCTATATGAGACAAGACTGGCACAGTGCATCCATTCATTATAGATGTTCCCTGCATCAGTACCACGCTCGTATAGCGCTACCCGGGGCAGATGGCATGAAATATTCACCTGCTGTACTCCAACTGGAAAAATGAGCGGGAAATGGAATGGCAAGAGAGAAGTAGGATGTGAGAACTTAGGACATCGCGTTAGTGAAGAAACCATAAAAATAATCTAATAAACGTCTAGAAAACTCTCGTGGTTCGCGTGTCTTCTAGCAACATTCACATCAGGAGAAGTTTTGCATCATGAGTTCATCTCAGATGTCTAGTTGTTCAAAAGATCTTACGTGGAATATTTGTGGTCTTTAGCCTCTAAAACACACAAAATAGGAACAAAAAACGTCTTGGGTGAACTCTGTTACTCTGTTATTTTTTTTATTTTTAATTGAATCTAATATTGAGTAAATAAGTAAATATTGTCACTACATTTTCTACATTTTTACATACTTTGTTTACTGCATTCATATCAATCATTCAACCCTGTTGAAACAATAGAACACCCTAGCAACTGCATAGCAATGCACTAAAACCATCAGAACACCCTAGCAACCACATAGTAACATGCAAAAAACAATTCAGAACACCCTAGCAACTGCATAGCAATGCACTAAAACCATCAGAACACCCTAGCAACCACATAGTAACATGCAAAAAACAATTCAGAACACCCTAGCAACTGCATAGCAATGCACTAAAACCATCAGAACACCCTAGCAACCACATAGTAACATGCAAAAAACAATTCAGAACACGCTAGCAACTGCATAGCAATGAGCTAAAACCATCAGAACACCCTAGCAACCACATAGTAACAGGCAAAAAACAATTCAGAACACGCTAGCAACTGCATAGCAATGAGCTAAAACCATCAGAACACCCTAGCAACCACATAGTAACATGCAAAAAAAAAATCTATAATTTATGGAAAATATAAATATAAATATTTCTAACTACAATCTAACATTTAGTCCCAGATTCTCAAGACCCATATATATATAATAGCAAATATTTCTTTACATTTTGACAGTCCCACGATGTAAATAATCTCACTCCATTTTCAACATTTGCACACATGTTGTACAGTTGACTGCATTCGTCAAGCTAAACCGTTCAACCCTGTTACTAAAGTTATTGTACGATAAATTACGGAATTTTTTTCCGTAATTTTTTTTCTATAATTTATGTAAAATATTTGTTTATTCCAATCTACAAACTAACATTTAGCCCCACATTTTCACGACCCTACTGAGTGATATCTTAATAAAGGCTAAATTTGCAACCCTGTTACTGCACAATTTCCACCCTATTTAAACCTATTAAATGGTGCGATGACTACCACCCCTGGAGTCGTGAGACTCCAGTCAGGTCTCCTAAGCAACCAAATTGGCCCGGTTGCTAGGGAGGGTAGAGTCACATGGGGTAACCTCCTCGTGGTGGTGATTAGTGGTTCTCTCAATGGGGCGTGTGGTGAGTTGTGTGTGGATCGTGGAGAGTAGCATGAGCCTCCACATGCTGTGAGTCACGTGATCAGATGCGCGAGTCACGTGATCAGATGCGCGGATTGACGGTCTCAGAAGTGGAGACAACTAAGACTCGTCCTCCACCACCGGGATTGAGGCGAGTAACCGCGCCACCACGAGGACCTACTAAGTAGTGGGAATTGGGCAGAAAAAGGGGGATAAAAAAATATAATAAAAATAAATAAATAAAAATTAGTCACGACTCTCCTGATTGATATCTTAATAAAGGCTAAATTTGCCATCCTGCTTTAAACTGTATATAGACACGTCCCAGAGTCCGGTAACAGGGTTGCAAAAATCGTGTGCCCTTGTGAACTTTGGTAACCCAGGACAGGTCATACCACCCCATCTCACACCACTCGTCCCCCAGCGATAGTACACGCCAGCGGATGACCAAATTCAGAATGATTAGACCAGAGTATATTTGGCGCAGGGTGTCAAAGTGATGCCACACAGCTTGGTTGGCCGGACTCCACAGTGTGAATAACGACAGAAATACGTGGATATACAGAAAGGTGTAAAGACAGCAGGTGTCACAGTGACTCATGAAACCAACCCCTGCCAGACACATTGTTCCTGCTGAAAACCCTCTTCATCTTCATTCTCCTCTTCCTCCTCCACTACACAATATTTATAGACTCCGTACTGCACCAAGTCTCATCTGCTCTGTCCCGAAACCTGGCGAGCTGTCTACATAGACAGCATTAAAGGCGTCACGTGGCACTCCAGACGCTAAAGCGGTTCCAAATGATAGGAACCATAATGACCCATTACGGGATACCTCATTTTGGCCAAATTCCAAGGCAGCATCGCATGCTAACTGTACAATGTTAATGTAAATAAATGAGACTTATAATGTTTGCACAAGCGTTGGAAGGCCAACGAGATTAACGCAAACGGTTTTCAGATACGGTAAAATGCTAAATGCTACGTGGGTCTGATCGCACGCTAATGAAGATAATCCCCAAAAATATTTAGTTCCACACAATAATGACTTCATACATAAGTAGGGGGCGGGGGGAGGAGTTTTCATAACCTTATACTTCATATAGGATGTGATTTCTGTAATGCATATTGGCCAGGGATTTGCTGCGGTAGATTAGCTCAAAGCGTGTGGCACCTCAGCGAGTTCACCAACGGTACGCGTCTCAGACCTTTCCAAAGACTGCAGATGCTGCAAGCGTTCAGTCGCACCCACGCATGGAGAATTTAAGCGTTTAAAGGGATAGTTCACCCAGAAATGGCAATTCTGTAATCATGTGCTCGTATAAATGACTTTCTTCCGTGTTATGAGGGTTTGGAACAACATGAGGATGAGAATGCACGGTCAGAATCTTCATGCATGGTTGAATCGTCCCTTTAATGCGTTTGCATGCAACATCAATCGATACTGGTGCTTGAGGGATTCTTACACGTGCGATTACATACAACAGAAAGCACATTGTTTACCACATTTCCTACATGTGTTGCGTCTCCAGTGTAAGAACTGTGGTTCCCCATATGTTGCAACGGATGCACGGACAGTGCTAGAATGGTTGCTATGGAAGCAGTATCTGGTTTTGTGGTATTTTTGTACCATACTTATAAACACACATCATAAACTGCATTTATCTAGCATCTTTTTTAAATGTATTTACAGGAGATCACTATTACTCACACTAAATATTTAAGGGTAAACAGGTTTGTTCAAATCTTTAACTCTTACGTTTGTGCCACAGACAGGAGTGATACTTTAAATTATTCAGCTTGTTGAGAGGTGCGCTTTTACTTTTTTCAGAGATTGAATTTACGATTACCCCTAGCAGATGAAAACACTGATAATCTTACAGACTCATACTGAATGACTGTAACCTTATCTAGAGACCACAATATCATAGAGACTTAAAGATGTAGTTGTTTGACACTCTAGTCTGATATTCTAGCAACCACCTAGCAACAAACTAAAAACTACTAACACCTTAGCCACTGCATAGCAACATATTACATCCATCAGAACACCCTAGCAACTGCATAGTAACATATTAAAATCATCAGAACACCCTAGCAACCACATAGCAACATGCTAAAAACGTCCTAGCAATTGCATAACAACACATTAAAACCATCAGAACACCATAGCAACTGCATAGAAACATATTAAATCCATCAGAACACCCTAGCAACTGCATAGCAACACATTAAAACCATCAGAACACCATAGCAACTGCATAGTAACATATTAAATCCATCAGAACACCCTAGCAACTGCATAGCAACATATTAAAATCATCAGAACACCCTAGCAACCACATAGCAACATGCTAAAAACCACTGAAAACGTCCTAGCAACTGCATAGCAACACAATAAAACCATCAGAACACCCTAGCAACTGTATAGCAACATATTAAAATCATCAGAACACACTAGCAACTGCATAGCAACACATTAAAACCATCAGAACACCATAACAACTGCACAGCAACATATTAAAACCATCAGAACACCCTAGCAACTGCATAGCAACATATTAAAATCATCAGAACACCCTAGCAGCTGTATAGCAACATATTAAAATCATCAGAACACCCTAGCAACCACATAGCAACATGCTAAAACCACTGAAAACGTCCTAGCAACTGAATAACAACACTTTAAAACCATCAGAACACCCTAGCAACTGCATAGCAACATATTAAAATCATCAGAACACACTAGCAACTGCATAGCAACACATTAAAATCATCAGAACACCCAAGCAACTGCATAGCAACACATTAAAACAATCAGAACACCCTAGCAACTGCATAGCAACATATTAAAATCATCAGAACACCCTAGCAACTGCATAGCAATATATTAAAATCATCAGAACACCCTAGCAACTGCATAGCAATATATTCAAATCATCAGAACACTACAGCAACCACGTAGCAAAACACTAAAAACAGAACAACTTAGCAAATGCATAGCAACACAATAAAAATCACCAGAACACCCTAGCAACCACATAGCAACATGCTAAAAACCACTGAAAACATCCTAGCAACTGCATAGAAACATATAAAATAACTATTCAGAGTACCCTAGCAACCACGATTCAACACACTAAAAACAGAACACCTTAGCAACTCCACAGCAATGCAATAAAAAACATTAAAACATCCTAGCAACTACATAACAACACGCTAACAAAAAATAAAAGACCCTAGCAACTGCATAGCAATGCACTAAAACTACTGAGAACATTTTAGCAACTACATAGAAACACAAAAAAGAACACTTTAGCAACTTCATAGCAATACATTAAAAACCATCAGAACACCTTAGCAACTGCACTAAACTAGAAATGCACTAAAAAACATTGAGAACACCCTAGCAACTGCATAGCAACATGCAAACCCCCCCCCCCCCTAGCAAATGCATAGCAGTGCAGACAAAAAAACAATAATATTCAGAACACTCTAACAACTGCATAGCAACATGCAAAAAAACAACAATTTAGAACACCCTAGCAACCACGTAGAAACATACTAAAAAACTCAAAAAAAACTCAAAACATTAGCAATTGCATAGAAATGCCATTGAAACCATTAGAACACCCTTGCTGCTGCATACAGTAACAATACACTAAAAACAGAACACTCTAGGAACTGCACAGCAATAAAAAACATTAGAACAACAACTACATAGCAACATGCTAAAACACAATTAGAAGTGCACTAAAAACTACTGAGAGCACCCTAGTAACTACCCAAAAACACAAAAAAAGAACACCTTAGCAACTGCATAGTAACAGGCAAAAAACTATTCAGAACACCCTAAGGACTGCATAATGTAGCAACACACTAAAAACACCTCAGCAACTGCATAGCATGAGCTAAAAACCTTCAGAACACCCTAGCAACCACATAGTAACAGGCAAAAAACAATTCAGAACACCCTAGGAACTGCATAATGTAGCAACACACTAAAAACACCTTAGCAACTGCATAGCAATGCGCAAAAACCATCAGAACACCCTAGCAACCACATAGTAACAGGCAAAAAACAATTCAGAACACCCTAGGAAATGCATAATGTAGCAACACACTAAAAAACACCTTAGCAACTGCATAGCAATGAGCTAAAAACCATCAGAACACCCTAGCAACCACATAGTATCAGGCAAAAAACAATTCAGAACACCCTAAGAACTGCATAATGTAGCAACACACTAAAAACACCTTAGCAACTGCATAGCAATGAGCTAAAACCATCAGAACACCCTAGCAACCACATAGTAACATGCAAAAAACAATTCAGAACACCCTAAGAACTGCATAATGTAGCTACACACTAAAAACACCTCAGCAACTACATAGCAATGAGCTAAAAACCATCAGAACACCCTAGCAACCACATAGTAACATGCAAAAAACAATTCAGAACACCCTAAGAACTGCATAATGTAGCTACACACTAAAAACACCTTAGCAACTGCATAGCAATGAGCTAAAAACCATCAGAACACCCTAGCAACCACATAGTAACAGGCAAAAAACAATTCAGAACATCCTAGGAACTGCATAATGTAGCAACACACTAAAAAACACCTTAGCAACTGCATAGCAATGAGCTAAAAACCATCAGAACACCCTAGCAACCACATAGTAACAGGCAAAAAACAATTCAGAACATCCTAGGAACTGCATAATGTAGCAACACACTAAAAAACACCTTAGCAACTGCATAGCAATGAGCTAAAAACCATCAGAACACCCTAGCAACCACATAGTAACAGGCAAAAAAGAATTCAGAACACCCTAAGAACTGCATAATGTAGCAACACACTAAAAACACCTTAGCAACTGCATCGCAATGAGCTAAAAATCATCAGAACACCCTAGCAACCACATAGTAACATGCAAAAAACAATTCAGAACACCCTAAGAACTGCATAATGTAGCTACACACTAAAAAACACCTCAGCAACTACATAGCAATGAGCTAAAAACCATCAGAACACCCTAGCAACCACATAGTAACATCCAAAAAACAATTCAGAACATCCTAGGAACTGCATAATGTAGCTACACACTAAAAACACCTCAGCAACTACATAGCAATGAGCTAAAAATCATCAGAACACCCTAGCAACCACATAGTAACAGGCAAAAAACAATTCAGAACATCCTAGGAACTGCATAATGTAGCAACACTAAAAAACACCTTAGCAACTGCATAGCAATTAGCTAAAAACCACCACAATTTTGAAAGATAATTAATAAATAATAATAATACACAAAAAGTGGTAACACAAAACAGAAAGATATAGAACTATTCTGCTGGGGGGGAAAATATGCAAAAAGTGCAAAGAGAAAGTTTGATGGTGTACTTTCGTTTAGTTCCTAGAGAACGGTTTACTGTTGTCAGATGACTTTGAAGCCTTGATGTACTTTTTTCTGTGCATGCTGGTTTTCTGAGAACATACAAAAACTACTCCAAAGTGCTGCAGCTTTTAAGAGTATGGGCCAAGCTTTATCTAAGATCTATTTTATCCGTTTCTCAGAATGAATAACGAAATGCAACTTGCAAGCACTCATGTCACATTGGAGCTACAAGAGAAAAGCCAATCAGCTACTGCCACCACGTTGTCATTATTCTCCAGTCATAACAAATCAAAAAGGTTCCTCTGATGAATAATGATTATTATTCTTTGAAAGCAACACTGTGAAATGACAAAACAAAAAGTGTGAGAAAAAACGATTCCGACTCAAAGATGAAAGAAGTCTCATCGAGAGAGGCACCGGTGATGACAAGCTTTGATCACCCTCCGATGAATTTGGGGAGTTTTGACACAAATCCAGTCTCGCTCGGAGAGTGAGGGTGAGCTGATAGAACTGTACATGTCATCCCAGTCCAAAATTATCCAGATGGAGAAATAGAGAGAAAAACACAAAGAATGACCTCGTTTTCGAGAACCCAGTTCCCAGTTAATAAGCTCGACCTGTATACAACTTCAAAGCATGCTGTGTTGTCTTACATCGTAACCGTCTACTCTGTAATGAGAACCATTTCCCTTTCAGTACACTTTTCCATATTAGGAAGCTCATTTTTAAGATTTTAAGCATTCGATGAGACAAAGAATGTCTTGAAAGTTCAACCAAAAATGCAAATTTTTCATCAATTACGCTTAATTGATACAATGGAAGAAGCCAAATGGAAAACACCACCATAGGGAATACACCATCTGGCCGATGACACAGCCAATAATCACTATTACACCCTGTCATATTCTCATTATTGACCATTAATCACCCCCGCCGCTGAAGTTTAAAAAATGCCACGTCAACGTTACTGTCGCCATTGGCGAACGTTGGTGTCATAAACGAACGCAATGGTAATTTTTCCAATTCTGGATGTGAACCAGCGCTGGACTGGGACGAGAAATCGGCCCGGGATTAATATTTAAACTTGTAAAACACTTAATAGCAGATTTTGGGTATCGTGCACTTCGTTGTGGACACGAAATGGGAAATTGCGACATTGTGTAATCGTTAGCCGGCTTGTGTTTGTGTCAGGTTAGACTCAGGTATGCTACGTTGTCGCCATGGGCAACCAGGTGAGAACTCCATCGATGCTGTTGAAAAGGTCTCATGGCAGGCGGTTTGCTATGAAACAGGCGCTGAACAAGAGTGTCAATAGATCGTAATAAAGTTGAATGGCTCTATTGTACAAGGTCAATAACATCCTGAAGCCCTCAGAGTCTCGGGTATTCAGATGTTTAATCGTGGTAATCTTCAACGCGGACTGATCTTCAACAGACACTTCATAACCCACAAAATGTGTACCTGTTGAAAGCATTGCAGATTTGGAGTTGAAACGACCAGATTATGGTGCCATTTAGGTCTTTCATTTCTTAAATGTTTCAATTATTTTTAATGTATATAAAATAACATTATTTTTCCCTCAATTCACTTTTATTTTTAATCAAATAAACGTCAAAATCCTTTACATTTGTTCCAAAATAGTGACCGTATTCATGTAATATGCATTTCACTTCAGTAACAAAGTCTTTCCTTTTAACAGAGCCAACAAGCCCAATTCTAGCCACATTTTTAGTGCATTTTATTTTTATTTTGCAAGTCAGCAAAAGTCAAATGTGATTGAAAAGCAGGAGTGCGGGGGGGTCTGGGTAGATCAGCGAGTATTGGCGCTGAATACCACCGCTGGAGTCGTGAGTTTGAATCCAGGGCGTGCTGAGTGACTCCAGCCAGGTCTCCATAGCAACCAAATTGGCCCGGTTGCTAGGGAGGGTAGAGTCACATGGGGTAACCTCCTCGTGGTCGCTATAATGTGGTTCTCGCTCTCGGTGGGGTGTGTGGTGGGTCGTGCGTGGATGCCAACTCGGAGATGGAGAATAGCGTGAAGCCTCCACATACACGGTATGTCTCCGTGGTAACGCATTCAACAAGTCACGTGATAAGATGCGCGGATTGACGGTCTCAGACGCGGAGGCAACTGAGATTCGTCCTCCGCCACCCGGATTGAGGCGAGTCACTACGCCACCACTAGGACCTACTAAGTAGTGGGAATTGGGCGTACTAAATTGGGGAGAAAAGGGGAGAAATAAAGAAAAGCAGGAGTGATATATTTTTCCTTTTGTGATAAAACAATGAGGTAACAGGATTGAATATTGGGTGTTTTCTGTCTTTGGGCGTTTGTGTTCTCTGACTCTTAAATGACTTCAAAAGTTGAAAGTAACAGGGTTGAGTTTTTAGCATGTATTATATGCTAGTCTCTATGCTAATGCCATGTGGACATTGAGGTCATTCTATATATTCACATAAAATGGATTTATTTTTAATTCATAAATTACTTTCCTCTGTAATAGCTTAGCATTCGTCCTTCAGGAAATCAAGACAACATCACTTCCTGTTAAACATGCGATTTGTGGAATATTCCAGATTAGTTAATAAGGGTGAATGTATTCAGGTAACAGAGTTGAGTCAATGCAAGTTGTTGCAGTTGCAGTAATTTGCAATGCATTTGAGTACGTTCATACCGTATTTACCGTATGGGGACACGTCTTGCCAAGTTTCGTTGTTGCATTGCTAATCACATCGCCGCAATTTTCAGTAAATAGCATTTTAAATATCGGCTGTTCAAAATAATCATTGATTTCTTCTAGGCCTGTCCGTGTTTCTGGTACTACAGAAAAAACATGCCAGCCAAACAGACATGTGGGCCAAATGGAGCCCGTTGATTGGCCAGGCTCACGTTTACTAGCATATCATTACCAGAAGTCCTGGGTGATGACCCAGGACTCATCGACGAAATGAACTGGAGTGTTTTACGATAGTCAAGTGTCACCGAGCAACCCACACAGTCTTCAAGGACTTCAAGTCGTGCTGTCAGGAGTGCCAATTCTTTGAATACTCTCAATCAATTCCAGGAATAAACTGGTGAGGAAAGCACAATAGAGGGGGATTGGGGACCCACGCTTGACACTGTGTCCCATTCACCAATTCACACACACACTCATACACTCATACACCAATGATGGCTGCCATGCAAGGCGCTAGCCTGCCATTGGGACCAACTTGGGGTTCACTGTCTTGCCCAAGGACACTTCGGCATGTGGAGTCATGTGGGCCGGGAATCAAACCACCAACCCTGTGATTAGCGTCCGACCCGCTCTACCACCTGAGCCACAGCCGCCCCATAAGTGTACATTTTATTCGATCAACACCGTACAAGTATTTGCCTCACGAAAGACATTTTTCTCCCAATTCAAAAGCGTTGTATTGTCATCAAATGGCTTCAGAAGACTTGGAAAATAGCGCACAAGCCACATAGACAACTTTTATGGTCCTTTATGTTATTGGCATTGAAAATAGAAAATAATGAATTGGGTAGTTCAGAAATAAGGATAGAGTAAGTTGTGTTTTTACAGTAAACTGTGGCTCAAAGGTCAGTTCTAGTCAGCTGTTTTTAATAGATTGGAGCAGTTCATTGTGGGTAACAGGGCTAAGTCACATGTGACGGGTTAATTGACTGTGAGAAGATGTTAATGAGGTTTTCTTGGCGCTGTAAAGGTGGAGTCTTGAGGTGTGATTATGGACAGAGAGACAGAGCGAGTGTCACAGCAATAATAACCACAGGATAATCCAGGGTGAAAGAGTCAACGCTTCTCGAGCATAGTACGAGGAAGTCGCCCAAAAGCGCACAGCCAAGACATAGCTCATTTATTGCATGTCAAATGGACAAAATGTAAAAGAAAATAAATATTATTAATAGCCTCAATATGATAAGGATGTCTGCTGGGTTTCTGAAAGCCATTTTTGGCTTGAATTTGAGCTAGAATATATAGTGTATGTGTGTGTGTGTGTGTGTGTGTATATATACATATATAGTGTATGTGTGTGTGTGTGTGTATATATACATATATAGTGTATGTGTGTGTGTATATATACATATATAGTGTATGTGTGTGTGTATATATACATATATAGTGTATGTGTGTGTGTGTGTATATATACATATATAGTGTATGTGTGTGTGTATATATACATATATAGTGTATGTGTGTGTGTGTATATATATATATACATATATAGTGTGTACTCCGGGTGGGGAAGGAGGTATTGCCCCAAGTGAAGGAGTTCAAGTACCTCGGGGTCTTGTTCATGAGTGAGGGGACAATGGAGCGGGAGGTTGGCCGGAGAATCAGGGGCGATATTGCAGTCGCTCTATCGCACCGTTGTCACGAAAAGAGAGCTGAGCCGGAAGGCAGAGCTCTCAATCTACCGGTCAATTTTCGTTGCTACCCTCACCTATGGTCATGAAGGCTGGGTCATGACCGGAAGAACTAGGTCACGAGTACAAGCGGCCGAAATGGGCTTCCTCAGAAGGGTGGCGTGCTTCTCCCTTAGAGATAGGGTGAGGAGCTCAGTCATCCGTGAGGAGCTCGGAGTAGAGCCGCTGCTCCTTTGCGTCGAAAGGAGCCAGTTGAGGTGGTTTGGGCATCTGGTAAGGATGCCCCCTGGGCGCCTCCCTAGGGAGGTGTTTCAGGCACGTCCAGCTGGGAGGAGGCCTCGGGGAAGACCCAGGACTAGGTGGAGAGATTACATCTCCACACTGGCCTGGGAACACCGTTATTCCAAATGAATTTGTGCCTTAATCATAACGTGCTGCAGACAATGTGTGCGCTTTCATGTACGGCGTGATCGTGGCGTAGGGACTCGCCTCAACCCGGGTGGTGGAGGACGAATCGAAGTTGCCTCCGCGTCTGAGACTGTCAATCCGTGCATCTTATCACGTGGCTTGCGGCATCCACGCACAACTCGCCCCGCGACCACGAGGAGGTTACCCCATGTGACTCTACCCTCCCTAGCAACCGGACCAATTTGGTTGCTTAGGAGACCTGACTGGAGTCACTCGGGACACCCTGGATTCAAACTCGCGACTACTATTTTTACAATTTACGGATTTCAATTTCATAATATTAGTCCATAATAAAAGTCCTTATTTAGTAATTGTTTATGTAATTGGAAGTGCATATATCTTAAAAACGCTGTTTTTTTTGGCTGAAATTTGACCTGGACGTTCACCCAAGAACTATCGCGCCATTCTCAAACAATATCCAATGTTTACTCATGCTAATGCTAAAACTTCCTTATACAGTATTTGACATAAATTTCATGTACATAATGTATATAACCATTTCCCATAATCCACTCTGTTACCGTGGTGACACTGCATCTCGACCCTCCCTGAATGCCCCTTAATTTGATGATGACACCATGCTGCTAGGAAGGAGAAGCTTTATCCAAATTCTTCTAACTGGTTGGCCCTTACAGCTGATCAACTCCGCAGCGTCTTTCCATCTGCACGCCTTTCCAAATACATATCGGCTTTTTGATTTTTCCAAACTTGTCACGATATTCAAAACAAGCACTGGGGATGTCTACATCGCGGGGATCCCATTGGTCAAATCTCGTGAATCACACATAAATAGTCTTACCTATTTTAACTCCATTGAAACATGATTCATTTATGGCCCTAAGCACGAAACCTGCGTAGATGCGAACCAAATGTAAAGTCTTTATGGATGGTGGAGTACATGGCTCAGCTCCCATTTCAAATCCCGACAGACCCAAAACTTTCTTCCCTCGCACGCCTGAAACATCCTACAGCAGAGGAAACGGTATAAATAAATATTACATTCACGATTGCATAATGCAGCCTACGTTCCAGGAGATACAACTGATCACATAGAGGCCTTAAAGTACAATAGTGCTATATTTAATGACAGTGCCATTTTACAGTACAGTGTCCCCTTCACTATACTGGAGCGTTAGGACCCACACAGACCATAGGGAGAGCACCCCCTGCTGGCATCACTAACACATGTTCTTGGTTTTCCCCAGGAGGTCTCCCAGGTCTGGCCAGGCTCAACCCTGCTTAGCTTCAGAGGGTAACCAGGCGAGAGCTGCAGGATGATATGACTGCTGGCAATGTCAACATTCCCCTCTCCCTTGGTCCTTCCAAACATGTTTTGCTCACTTTCTCCCGTGGCAGTAAAAATGACCTTGTAAACAGAGGCACGAACGTTCATCAAAACGTCTTCTTTTGAGTTCTACTGAAGACTGACTGTCATACAGGTGACATGTAAAGTAAACAATGGCAAAATGGATCAACCCAGCTGTTGGGAGAACGAAATCTTCGTGCTTGTCTCGTGCCTGAGCAGCCGACATGCACCTAAAACCCCTTTAAAACTATTAAACCAGACCAGCCTGACCAAACTGGCCAGGCTTAAAAAAAACAGGCAAAAAAGGTTTGATGTTGTTAGCTGGTTTAAACTGGTCTGGTTGGTTTTCCATGGCCAGCCTGACCAGCTGACGAGTACCCAAACCTCCTCTAAAACCATCAAAACGGACCAGCCTAACTAGCTTAGCCAGGCTGGAAAACTGCTAAAAATAACAACCAAAGCATGTTTACTGGTCTTAGCTGATTTATACTGGTCTGCTTGCCTGATCAGCTAAAAAAAATACCCAAAAACCCTCTAAAATCTAAGACCATCCTAACCAGCTTGGCCAAACTGGAAGACAAGCTCACAACCACTGCTTTCAAAATAGCGTCTTTGCTGGTTTAAGCTGGTTTCCCAGCCAGGTCATGGTGGTTTTTCGCTGGCCAGCTAGCTGGTCTCCCAGCCTGACCAGCTGACAAGTGCTCAAATCCCCTCTTAAACCATAAAACCATCCAGTTTAACCAGTGTCGCCAGGCTGGAAGACCAGCTAACCACCACAGATTTCAAAATAGCATCTTTGATGGTTTAAGCTGTATTTCCATATAGGTCGAAGTGTTGTTTTTAGCTGGCTAACTAGCTGTTCTCCCAGCCTGACCAGCTGACAAGTACCAAAAACTCCTATGAAACTATCAAACCAGACCAAATTGGCTAGTTTGTCCAGGCTGGAAGACCAGCTAACCACCACTGCTTTCAAATTAGCATCTTTATTGGTTTAATCAGGTTTTCCAGCCAGGACAAGTTGGTTTCCAGCTGGCCAGCTAGCTGGTCTCTCAGCCTGAACACCTGACAAGTGCCTAAAACCCTCAAAAACAGTTGGCTAGCTAGTTGGTCTTCTATCCTAACAGGTACCCAAACCCTTTCTAAAACCATCAAAATAACCAGTTTGACCACCAAGGCCAGACTGAAAGACCAGCAACCAAAGATGGCTTGCTGGTCGGTCTTATCTGGTTTAAGTTGGTCTAGCATGTTTTCCATCTAGGCCATGCTAGTGTTTGGCTGGTCAGCTAAGTGGTCTGAAATGCCCAAGCACCCTCTAAAACCATCAAACCAGAGTTGGCTAACCAGTTTATCCTCTAACCACCGTGAACTGGTTTAAGCCGTTTTTGTTTTTCAGCAGGGCTCGCTAATCTTCAGTTGCGAGGAAGAGCCGCCGTGGATCGGACGTCTTGGTCCAGCACATCCCACAGATGCTCAATTGGATTTGGAGGCCAGGACAACACCTCGAACTCTTCATCATGTTCCTCAAACCATTCCCGAACAATGTGTCAGTGCGGCAGGGCACATTATCCTATTGAAAGATGACACTGCCACCAGGGAATACCATTGCCATGAAGGGGTGTACCTGGGCTGCCACTATGTTTAGGTAGGTGGCGCGTGTCAAACTGACATCCACATGAGTGGCTGGACCCAGGGTTTCCCAGCAGAACATTGCCCAGAGCATCACACTCCCTCCACCGGCTCGTCATTCCACAGTGCATCCTGGTGCCATCACTTCCCCAGATAAATGCTGCACACGTGATAAGATGCACGGATTGACGGTCTCAGACTGAAAGGCAACTGAGATTCGTCCTCTGCCACTATGTCACCACGAGGACTTAAAGCGCATTGGGAATTGGGCAGATTGTTGAGAAAAAGGGAGGGAAATAAAGAAAAGAAATGGTCTGATCAACATTATTCACTTCACCTGTGAGTGGTCATAATGTTTTGGCTCATCATATACGGAATATGAGTCATTAATCATTTATTAAATCTATTCGCTATCATTGATAAATATTTCCTTACATTTTAAAGTATAATTTATTAAATAATACAAATATTATTATAGTTATTGAAACGCCATTAACATATTATAAATATTATAATTTTTAAAAATGTCAAATTTAAATAAAAAATAAATAAAATGTGTACATTTTGAAACACCTAAAAAAAAAAAGAGTTGTTAAATCTGTAAAATTTTGTTATTTGTATTAATATATATATATATATATATGTGTGTGTGTATGGTACATTTATAAAAATATATATAAAAAAAAAAATATTATTTAAAAAAATATTAATTTAATTAAAATATTCTACATATGTTTATGAAGTATCATCTTGTATAAAAAATATGTAAAAAACATTAAATGAGTTATTAAATGTGTTATGCATTATATTTATTGATCTGTATATATCATTAGTAAATCATTTCAGTTAAAAACACTCTTGATTGTACACATACAAACACACACACACACAAACACACACACACACACACACACACAAACACATACACTCACACAAACACACACATACACTCACACACACGCACATGCACATGCACACACACGTACACTCACACAAACACACACACACGCACACGCGCGCACACACACACACGCACACACACAAACACACACACACACGCACTCACACATACACTCACACAAACACACACACTCACACAAACACACACACACGCACACACAAACGCACACACGCACACACAAACACACACACACACAAACACATACACACACAAGCACACACAAACACACACACACACACACGCACACTCACACAAACATGCACACAAACACGCACACTCACACACACACACACACAAACATGCACACATACACAAACACACACACACACACACACACACAAACACACACAGACACACACACACACTCACACTCACACACACACACACACACACACACACACACACACACACACTACCCTTATCCACCGTCAGCCCTTAACACACTACATTTTTAAATGATAAGACATAAATAAGATATTTGGTTGTAGGGCAGGATAATTGTGTATTGATTGTAAATAATGGAGAGGTCCTTCTGTGTAGATCAGAATAAAGAGCCCACTGCAGCAATTTTAGCAGGCGTGGGGGCCCGAGGCCTTTAGTCAAAGGAAACGCAGCTGCAGTTCTTTCACACTAACTATTGTGCTGTCCTAGCAGATATTACGACACGTCCCACATCAAAAGAACAAACCCTTCTTCTCTGACCTGCGACAGAGTTGCTCTTCCGCTCTCCTGCTTCATTTCGCAACTTCACTGATTTCTGAAAAGTCCCGCATCCTTTTGCCAAATGTTGTATTAGGAATAATTCTCCCGTTAGTCGACAGATCTGGAGATTTAAGAGCACTGCAGCTGTCGCTTCTTAGGGAACATCACGTGAAAGAAAAACAAATATCGATTCATCGCACTATTTCAAAGTAAGTGAACTTCAAAGAGTGCTGGATGGGGCACAAGTGCTGGTGTGTCACAGAAAACATCATTCCGGCATCAGAAATATACTGAAGCGTGTGGTGTATCAAGCCGAACGCAGGGAACAAAATTACCTCAAAAAGGTCAGAGGCTGACATTTAAGAACAAAACCAGATTAACCTCACCCAGAACTGACGGCCCGGTACACCAAAGCCACCCGAGAAGAGACCCCTACACCAAACTGAACTTCAATTCACACTTATTGTCTTCATAATTAAAGGGCAAGAGGTCGAGGCGTTGTTTTCCCTGTTTATTTTTGTTGTTTCTCCCGGTTGTTTTGGATTGTTATTCTTGTAAAAGTGTGACTTTCAAAATTTCGGGAAAAAAATGTTTGCTTCAAGTTGCCAGTGCGTTGTTATGTGGTTGCTAGGGTATTCTGGGTGGTTGCCGGGAGGTTTCTTTCCCGAAAAGGGCCCACCTGAAGGCTCCATGTTATTCTGTTTGCTAGATATGGCTTAACTCCTTCCTTCAATATAAATCTATTGGATTTTTTTGCCTGTTTTATAGTCTTCCGGTCTAAAAATAATTCCAATCGCTTAGAAAAGTAATCTCATGGAGTTGCAAGTTGCTGAAAAATTGTAAAAGTGTTTGTTGAAACTTTGGGGACTGGGTATCTCAGCGAGTACTGACGCTGACTATCACACCTGGAGTCGCTAGTTTGAATCCAGGGCGTGCTGAGGGACTCCAGACAGGTCTCCTAAGTAACCAAATCAGCCCGGTTGCTAGGGAGGGTAGAGTCACATGGGGTAACCTCCTCATGGTGGTGATTAGTGATTCTCGCTCTCAATGGGGCGTGTGGTGAGTAACCGCGACACCACGAGGACCTACTAAGTAGTGGGATTTGGCAATTCCAAGATTGGGAGAAAAGTGGATAAAAAAGTTGTTGGTAGGTCTGATGAGAGAAGGCAACACATGTATACGGATGGATGTGTTTAGCAAATGATTATAGGTCAAGTATCCCTTATCTGTAAATTACATCCCTACAATAGAGCTTTCTTGCAGTGCAAGATCACTGTAAACGTCCGTTGAGGGACCAAAGACGAATGTTAATTTAGGGACAAAACAGGGATGTTCGCTAAAGTCCCCTGAACGTGATTTTCAGAACGTCTCAGCCGGACGGAAATGGGACCTGTAGCGCACATCTAAAATGGCCTGGGTTACAAAATGAACCAAATGAGGACCTAAATGGACATTGGCGAATGTCCCCGGGACATCCAAAGTTTACTGGGACACTCAGTTTGAGGTATCGTTAATATCCGTAATCCTCAGTATGAGCAAGAATAATACCGACGCATGCTTTAGTAAACACCATAAATAAATGTGTTCAAATCCATGATTTAATGCAACCGTAGATGGTTGAAGGGGAGGAACAGACACACAGGGACGATAAAAGAGTCATTAAACTGAACAAGCATCGATGAGCCAACTGCATGGTTATCGACAATACAGACAACAAGGTTTTGGTTATAGCATCGCTACAACAATTTCTCATATTTAAACAGTTAAGGCCAAAAAACACAATTTTAAAACATCCACAAACCACAGTGTAACACTTCACAGCATAAGCAACATCAAAAGTGGTTTGTCAAGCACAGTACAGCTACAGTCCGTGTCAAGTCCAGAGTCTCTTCCCAAGAGGCCTAAAAATACGTCAAGAAATCAGTCCTCAACTCTCACAGTGCAGTACAACTGCATCAACTCGAGCCAGACGACAATTCCCACGAGCTCTAAGATTCTTATTCTGATTTGTGTTTTTTCTTGCCCTCTCCGGAGAAGACAGAGTGTTGGCCAGAGTGGGAAAGTGGAGGGGGGGGGGGGGCGGTTTAGCAGAGCATGGCAGCAGATAGCAGTTTACACAAAAATTCCAGAAAAATTAATCAAATCGAAAGACGGACCAAAGCGCCGGGGAGGAAATGCAGAGACTGTGGCCACGCATGAACAGTGCTCAGGGCACAGCAAATAAAACCAGAGGGGAAGCACAATCACTCAGAAGCAAATATTGCGCGTATGCCGCATAGACGCCCACACACAAACAAACTCTTAAGAAGTTTGTCTCAAAGACGCAAGCCAAGTCCACTGGACTGTAAACTCTGGAGATGAGGCGGCGATCTTCAGGTTTTAATCTGCAAAGCTGCTTTATGCTTTTCGAATCCTTTACTGGCCCAAAACAGGATTTGCATCAAACGAAGAAAGGAAGTTCAGGATGGTACACCAATGAAACGTAAGTACTGCAAGTGTTAATCATGTTATAATTGACTGACATATCACAAAGAGTCTATATTGCACAAAAAAATCATTAGCATTTTGTTTGAGAAATTCTAAGATCGAGTTTAGTTGACCAAAAAGACCATTTGAGTTGCGTAAGAAGAGACTTTTAGAGTATTTTAGAGTAAACGAGAAACGGCTCAACCAAGTTCTATAATCCCACATTGCAGAATAAAAAAGGATATTTAAAAAAAATGAAAATGTAAAACGGGACTTGAGTTCATCAGGAATTGATTGGATCACGAAAAGTGGGTGTTGCACGCCGTAATGGGGCCAGATGGTTGAAAATGAAGTAGCCTTGATTGCATCTGCTAATAAGGTGTTGTTTCAGAGGTCGAGCGTTTTGATGCACGATTACGAAAAAACGAAACAAAATTGAACAGAAAAATGTGCACTGAAGATTAGAGTGTAAAGAGACCAATTATGAGTCATAATAAGAAAGTAAACGATTTTGATTTTATATGTTAGCTTAATCCTAACCCCCCTGACAGTAATTCTCCCAAAACTTCAACCATCAAATTACACATTTAACCATATGATGGACACATTTATCCATTGCTTTCAAAGCCTGTATCTTGTGAAACCAATATCCAATCTGTACAAAACTTGGTACACAATAATAACAGGCCATTCTGAGGGGACGTGCCAAATTTCATACATTTACGATGCTGCGGGGGGGTTGGGGGGGGGGGGGGCACTGAACTGAACTGAACTCTATCCACAGGATCTATTCTTTCAAATTTGGCTATTTTGGTCATGTTCCCTACACAGGTGCCAAGACCAGCTGATTACTGCTGCTTGCGGCAATATTTAGTATGTCTGTTCCTTGTAGGGCTGGGCAATATATCATATATTCAACATATTATGGCAATGATTGTGCTGGTGATATCAAATGAAGCAATATCATGAATATGCAATGAACGTACGTTTCCTAAAGATCGTGTCATTAGACAAATTTCACGATCATTTAGGGATGCACAGTTATGAAATAACATCAAAATCTCAGTATTGTCTTATGTGATTATTAAACCACAGAAAGCTGCGATTTAATGCAATGGATACATTGTCTGTGTGAACAGGTGACATGCTTTTCTGTGTTCACGAGCGGACTTCATGACAGTGTTTTTAGCACTCTAGGAGCGGTTCGCGTACACAGTATCACAAAAAGGGGGCTGTCGGAGTTTCACCAGTTTTGTAGTAGGGAACATTGCAAAATGTCAAATGCACACTGCACTTCCAGTGTTCATATAATTATCGATATCGTCAATGAACTGAAAAATATCAAGATTTTTGCCTCCATATCGCCCAGCCCTAGTTCCTTGGGAATCAAACCCATGACTCTGGTATTACTAGCCTATAGGACCTTTACAAAAAGCAACCTTTTACGTTTATAAAACTACAAAAAATAAGGTATGGTTTATTAGGGACAAAGCCAAAGACTAACCCAGGCTTGACTGATACTCCCTTTCCATTCTCAAGTGGGATGACTTCCAAGCTGCAAGCCCTGTCACCACAAATAACATCACTTGTGGATTTAAAACCAACTGCGGCATCATAAATCCCACCCAACTATTATTGATTAAATGCTTTCTTCCAATAACGAAAGGTATTAATCTCCCTTTCTCAAAAGACAAGGTATATAATCTAATAAATGCGTTACATGCCCAAACCTCTGAAAGTGAGCTTAAGAGCCCGGGTTGATTACGGCCCACCGTTGGCGAAGGACATGGGGGAGAAAGACGGACATAGGACGGGCATTTAGAGGGGGGTGAAAACGTGGTGCTTGCATCTGCAAGCCACATTGGAATAAGACATCAAAAGCAGCATTACTCAGAGAGGGTCTCACAAGGATTTATCGATCGTGGGAAAATGTGCTTGTTTTGGAGCGCAATCATGCCGTGGACTCTGTTAATTAATAGAGTATACCTGTGAAGTGTTTAAGCATTCAAACGTGGAGACAGCCTCAGGTGAGACTCCCGAGTGATTTGAGAGTCATGTTATCTCAAGGTAAAAGAGGTGTGCTTCATTGGCAAATTACGACACCTGCATTGCAAGGATAAGACTAGAATATCTTATAGGGTAACGTTCATGATTAACACATCCTCAAGTACTGGCTTTCTTTTTTCCATGTGTAACGCTACTGTTCTACCCTCTCGAACCGGTATGGGAGGTGGGTGCGCTAACAAGGAGGCTAAAGGCTACAGCCTCTAGCGTCAGTCGCTAGTGCACCTCTTGAGGTCAGGAGAGTGAGGTTTAAACACAATGCACAGCTATCTATCAGCTGGCTCCCGTTACACTCACCCCCTTATACCTCACTCCCATCCGGGTCACGGCACCATTGTGAAACTCCTGTTCTTCCCACTCCATACGGGACTCGATCTGGTGTCTCCGGCATGGGAGGTGGGAGCACTAAGAAGGAGGCTAAAGGCTACAGCCTCTAGCGTCAGTCGCTAGTGCACCTCTTGAGGTCAGTAGAGTGAGGTTTACACACTGCACAGGTATCTATCGTCTGACGACCATTACACTCACCCCCAAATCTCACTACCATCCGGGTCACGGCACCATTGTGAAACTCCTGTTCTACCCGCTCCATACGGGACTCGAACTAGTGTCTCCAGCATGGGAGGCGGGAGCACTAAGAAGGAGGCTAAAGGCTACAGCCTCTAGCGTCAGTCGCTAGTGCACCTCTTGAGGTCAGGAGAGTGAGGTTTAAACACAATGCACAGCTATATATCGTCTGACGACCATTACACTCACCCCCTTATACCTCACTCCCATCCGGGTCACGGCACCATTGTGAAACTCCTGTTCTTCCCGCTCCTTACAGGACTAGAACTAGTGTCTCTGGCATGGGAGGCGGGAGCACTAACAAGGATGCTAAAGGCTACAGCCACTAGCGTCAGTCGCTAGTGCACCTCTTGAGGTCAGGAGAGTGATGTTTACACACTGCACAGGTATCTATCAGCTGGCTCCCGTTACACTCACCCCCTTATACCTCACTCCCATCCGGGTCACGGCACCATTGTGAAACTCCTGTTCTACCCGCTCCTTACAGGACTAGAACTAGTGTCTCTGGCATGGGAGGCGGGAGCAATAACAAGGAGGCTAAAGGCTACAGCCACTAGCGTCAGTCGCTAGTGCATACAGTGTTAGTGCTAGTTTATACACATTGCAAAGCTATCTATCAGCTGGCCACTGTTACACATGGACAACTAAAAAAGATGTTAGGATTGTCGTCTTATCTATAGGATTAAAGATGAGGAAGCCAACGTTGAACAACTATTTGATGCAGCTGGTGGTGACAGCCAACTGTGCTGTCTAACATGGCAGAAAAGATTTTGCCCAAGCATGCTTGAATTGTATCTGCTCGAAATGTATCTTCAAGTACAAGGTCATCACAGCTGTGAGAAGAAACCAGACATTTACTCAAGGGGCTGCAGGTGGGCTATTTACACCAGCAGAATCCCCAATCGGTTTTAAGAACAACTTGAGCACAATACTCAACACATGATCAAGGAAAGACAGATGGTCCAGCACTAGAATCAATACATTTGGCAGAGAATGTTGTATGCAAGAGAAATTCAATCAAATTAAAATTTCAGTAAGCACAGACCAATTTCAGCGGAAGAACTTTCAAACTACTGGTGCCGAATTTACAGTGATATCATCTGAATGACCAATTAATCGTGCATAGTTAGGATGGCAAAATAAAATAGGTTATAAACTTTTTAAACACAGGCAGCTTCCTGTCTGTGTCCAATCAAACTCTGCGGTATTTTGGTGCAAATGTATCCATCCCTTCTTCCTCAAATGCCATGAAAAGGATCCATTACTCTGTTCATTCTAGTACAAAGAGAGGCCTTATACATGGTACCAAAACATCTGCCTTCCTCACGAGGAAGACTCTGAAAAAGAGGCCACAACAGAGACGAAAGGAACTCGCTAATACCGACAGGATTTGGTGTGGCTGCACCATGATTGATAATATGATTTGTAGCATTCAAGGGAAGAAACCCATATCAAGAGTCGCCTCTTCCAGTGGCAACAAAGCAGAAACTTTATTGAGCTCTCTCAGCAGAAGGATTGATAGAGAGATTGAAACCGAGAGAGAGGATTTTTTGTACAATTACCTCTATCCAAGAGGAAACTAAAAGGATTTTTCCTCCTATTCAATTTAACATCTCACAGAGTGTGCTGACCGCTTTGAGGAACAGAACGGCTAAAAGCCTAACGTCTGTGCAGTGTTTTGTACTGAGACTGTATATAAAAATAAAATGTGTGCATTTGTTCCTGCTTATCCGTGCAGACATACATTTCTTTAGCTACTCTTGTAAAAATTACAAGGAGATTTAGGAGAGTTGTTTGCAACTCTGACAACATTCTAATCCTTAATTAGCTATGCTAATTTAGCTAACTTTCTAATGCGCACTAACTCTCCCAGCTTAGCTAGCATCATACCCCCTGCTAACTTTGCTAACTTTCTAACCCCTACCTAACTCTTCCAATTTAGCTATCTTTCTAACCCCGCTAACTCTGCTAATTTAGCTAACTTTAAACCCCCTGCTAACTGCTAATTTTAGCGAACTTTCTAACCCCCCCCCCAACTCTGCTAATTTAGCTAACTTTAAACCCCCTGCTAACTGCTAATTTTAGCGAACTTTCTAACCCCCCCCCCCCCCCCCAACTCTGCTAATTTAGCTAACTTTATACTCCCTGCTAATTTACTTAACTTTAGCTAATTTTCTAACCCCCACTAACTATGCTAATTTAACTAACATTATACTCCCTGCTAATTTAGCTAGGTTTCAACCTCTTGCTAACTTTGCTAATTTTAGCGAACTTTCTAACCCCCACTAACTCTGCTAATTTAGCCAATTTTATACGCTTTGCTAATTTTAGCGAACTTTCTAACCCCCACTAACTCTGCTAATTTAGCTAACTTTATACTCCCTGCTAATTGAAATTAACTTTCTAATCCTCGCTAGCTCTAACTTTCCACCCCCTGCTAATTTAGTTAACTTTAGCTAACTTTCTAACCCCCACTAACTATGCTAATTTAACTAGCATTATACCCCTGGCTAATTTAACTAAGTTTCAACCTCCTGCTAACTTTGCTAATTTTAGCTAACTTTCTAACCCCCACTAACTATGCTAATTTAACTACATTATAACCCCTGCTAACTTTCTAAGCCCCACTAACTCTGCTAATTTAGTTAACTTTCAACCCCCTGCTAACATTGCTAATTTTAGCGAACTTTCTAACCCCCGCTAACTCTGCTAATTTAGCTAACTTTATACTTCCTGTTAATTTAAATTAACTTTCTAATCCTCGCTAGCTCTATTAACTTTCCACCCCCTGCTAATTTACTTAACTTTAGCTAACTTTCTAACCCCCACTAACTATGCTAATTTAACTAACATTATACTCCCTGCTAATTTAGCTAAGTTTCAACCTCCTGCTAACTTTGCTAATTTTAGCGAACTTTCAAACCCCTGCTATTTCTGCTAATTTAGCCAATTTTATATGCTTTGCTAATTTTAGCGAACTTTCTAACCCCCACTAACTCTGCTAATTTAACTAGCATTATACCCCTGGCTAATTTAACTAAGTTTCAACCTCCTGCTAACTTTGCTAATTTTAGCAAACTTTCTAACCCCTGCTATTTCTGCTAATTTAGCCAATTTTATATGCTTTGCTAATTTTAGCGAACTTTCTAACCCCCACTAACTCTGCTAATTTAACTAGCATTATACCCCTGGCTAATTTAACTAAGTTTCAACCTCCTGCTAACTTTGCTAATTTTAGCAAACTTTCTAACCCCTGCTATTTCTGCTAATTTAGCTCATTTATACCCTCTGCTAATTTTAGCTAACTTTCTAATCCAAGATAACTTTGCTAATTTAGCTAACTAGCTAATTTGGAAAAAAATATGTAATGACAGTGAATGGTCATGGTGATGGATAGGGATGTCCAAAGGATTAATGTGTGACGGTTGGTTGCACTAAGCAGATGCTAGGCACTGACTGAAAGTTCAGATTGAACCAAACTGTCATGTACTCCCATTAAATAGTTGTCCTGGTGCCCCCTGGTGCTATGTTAGAAAAAAATACTGCAAAAGTGCCCTCTTGGATGCCCTTACGTTAGATAAAACATGATAAAATGCCCTCTACGGTGGCCCAGGGTGCAAGAAAATGTAATATAGTGCCCTCTAGGGTGCTTTTCAAGTGGAAAAAACACAATGCAATGCCCTAATGGGCACCCTTCCAATGGAAATATTGTGATGCAGTGCCCTCATGGGTGATGTGATATGTGTGAGGAAATGTGATTAAGTGTCCTAGTGAGTGCACTTCCACTGCAGATAATGTGATGCAGTGCCATGTAGGCTGCCCTACATGCTAGAAAATACCATCTCAAGTCACTGGAAAGGCATGAAAGATGACAGAGCTGCTCTGTCTGTTAGAGATGTTTGCCAGTTTTATGACATGGAGGAAGAAACTCATCCTATGCGCTTCCAGGTGCCTTAAAGTCAATGATGTAGACAGTTTTCCCTACCCTGACTAAGCTCCTCAATATACAGCTCATTCTCAGTGACATCACTTTCCTTTTTATTTCTTTCGCCCCTGCCCCACAGACGGCCAGAGTCCGCCACTGTATACATTCATATATATGTGCATAATCCATAAGAGCTAGATACTTCTGTACTAAAGTGCCGAATCTCCTCTTCCCAGCATGCTGCGTTTCATTGGTGACTGACGTCGTAATAAGCCCCTGCTACATTATGATAAGGTCAAATTAGAATTAATCACTGTGTTTTTCCTCTGGGGTAAATGAATATACATGACTTAGCTGAAGTGCTTTCGACTCTCAGGCTGTTTAAACAATGACACAGAGATGCTGATAAGCGTGATTTCATGCGCGGGTGTGCGCGCGACTAGAAAAGACTAAGCTAACACCTTCTGGATGTTCCGAGAATTAATATTCCTGAAATGCGCAGTGTTCCAGGAGGGAAAGGAATCTGATAATATTCCTGGAATTTGTCATATAAGGGAGGCCAAACGTTTGCTGAACGTAGCTGCTAATTTGGAAACTGAGCTTTGGATTAAGACGTTTTGGGGAAAAAATGGATGTCCTACATGAACTGTGATTATTAACACTGCTTTAGCCACTTTAGTGCCTTAAAAGGGCGGTGGGCGACCCGACGGAAGACAGGAGACACATTTTGTTTTGTCTCTCCTCTTAAGAGGCTTCAGGTGTGCGAGAGTGTTTGAAACAAATGCCCCATGTGCCGACGACGGCAGAGGAAAAAATGACTGCAATATATTTAATGCTTTCAAATGTGCCGTTCCCGGCCCAGAGCACGAACGCGCCTCTCGTAAGGGGCTTGTGGGACAGAAACAAATAAATAGATATCAACGGGCTGGAGCGTAATGCTGTACAGGGTAATAAAGCACGCGGCCATCAGGGAACGACAGCGGTCACCCATTGTGAGGGATACCCAGAGGGGCTTTGGTGAGGGGGGGCGTCTGGGACCAAGGTGAGACTGAATATAAATTTCCCGGCAGATGAAGTCCATTACGCCCGTGCTGAATGGGGAAGAGGTCACGCGGACAATCAGTCCAAGGTTTCGACTTGGATCTTGGCGCAAGTGGGATTGCGGTGACCATGTTAAGATGTCCGCAGAGCACAAGGTGACATGGGGTATTGATCTAGTACTAGATGGGTGTTCATACGCATACCTGTAGTCCTTACGCTCCATTTGGTCTTGTGTGGAGGACGTGTTGTAACCCAAGCGCGTCATTTAGCCCTAAAGGCAATTTGTCAAAATTAGTTGCACTTGGTCATTTTTATGTTGCGCCGACATCGTGTTATCGATTAGCATCATGCCAAGACACATTCTTAGTGAACGATGTCATTAATCATGACTGACTGCAAATAGTGCATTTTTATAATGCAAGTGAAAGTGTCGAAATTCAAGGCATTGTTGAGATGGTTAATGGTCTGCACTTATATAGCGCATTTTTAACCTTTACGGTATTCAAAGTGCTTTCATTGTGACTCATTCACACATTCACACACACACTCATACACCAATGGAGATAAAGTGGGTAATATTGGTTTGTTGCTGAACCTGAGAGGCACAAACAGGGTCCAAAATGAACATGCGGCAGATGGCAAATAGGCTACTGTAAGAGTATAATCGGGCTTGGGTGAGTTACCAGTAATTGGCGATAGCGCATAATGTTGATGTAAGCGGCATTAGCGCTTCAAATCAAAGACATACGAACCAACTACTAAACAAACGTCTGTTTCAACTTTTATACTTTCCAGCAGAAGTTGATCCAAGATGCCGATCTAAGAAAGTTCGTCTTTTTTTCAGAACGGCACGTTTTCTCGACTGCAGCCTCAAAGTCGGGACGAATAAAACATAACAACGATTTCCAAGCACATGAATATTGAGCATGCTAACCAGAACGAAACTCTTGACTCTCGACATTCTGGATGATAACCGAGTGGCGACACTGGAGGAGGAGTGTCAACGTGAACGATGTCGGAAAGCAACGATTTCGCAAAAGACTCGGAAGAGAATTTGTCAAATGCAATAATAAACCATATAAAGTGTGTACAGTCGCCACAGGTGCGTTTGTTTATGCGTATCTACAGGTGCAACAGATGAGCTCCTGCGGTCGTTTATGGTGCGTTTGCCGAATTTGGGGGTAGGAACTTTCCAGGTGAAACGAGGACCAAAATGACGATTTGTGAGAACGTGTAAATGTAAAAATCTAGTCTGATGGTCCATTGTTTATTTTATATTCTCAGTTTACTAGCCACTGTTGTACAAGAAGTACATTTGGACCGTGGGTTGGCCTAAAGTAACCCTTATTTTAAAAGCATTGACCCGCATTGCCCCTTTATTGAACCTTTTCTGTCGTCTCTGGAACAGAATAACGAAAGATGAGGAGGCGCTTCCCAAGTACGATAAGAATAAGACGACTTCTGAGCAGCTCTGAGACATCAAAGCGCTCGTTGTACTGAAAGCATCCAAATGCTTCTCGGCGCCCAACGCGTCGCCAATGCGATGATTGGACATCTTCAGCTGACGGAGTGATTCTCCTCTTCAAGTCAGAG